>JBBBDQ010001991.1:492500-800000 GCA_037127315.1 Ascarosepion bandense | reverse complement strand
ATGTTTTAAAATGCATTTAACTAATACAATTGTAATAAATTTTGTATCATTGGTTGCTTGCTTCTCATATAGATGCTAAAGGGTTAAGCAATGAAGTTTCTAATAAACCCAAAGTCAAAGTTAATTACAGCAAATTGGAGTTCAGGAAATAATTGATCAAATTCGTTTACGTTGGAAGTTGTATGGGAGTTCAAAACAAAAAAAAAAAAAAAGCTTACCTCCACCGTTCGAATAGTCAGCCAGCAAAGTCCCAAAATTCATCTTGCCGTCCCACCATGGGGTGCCAGAAGGTTTTGCTTCCACATCCTTCACAAATCCAGAGAAAATTCTGTAGTAGTAAAAAAAATTAAAATATTCCAAATAAGATTTGAAGAAAAAAAAAAAAAAAATTCCAGTATTTGTCTATATTTCTGAGATGAGGTAGTATTTACAGTATTTACATTATTCAGACTATTTTCACCCTCTTTGTCATTTGTACGACGTTTCAACCGTTGTACCCTTCGGCCTTCTTCAGGGGCTAGAAATTTTGAATCGAACTCTTTATTACAATCACTGGGATATATCATCCTCACTCCTTGCGTAAATCCTCAATTGGAAGTCATGAGTTATCTCCCTCTAACCCTGCAAGTTACTTGTTCACTGCTGTAGCCTGGTATTGAACTCACAACTCAAAGAGTCAAGTCAGGAACTAACCAACGTCTATATCCACTGGGCCTTACGAGAACAACTGAATTTTTGGGACTTATAAACCTAATGTCTAGTGAACCATTTTTTACCAGAGTTCATATTGCAAATTTTTGATGTTAATGGTTTTCTCTAGTATTTTTTTACCAGAGCTCATATTGCAATTTTTGAAACTATTGTCCTCATCTTTGTTGCTATTTATATGACATACAAATGGCAACAAAGATGAGGACAATAGTTCAAATAATGTAAATACGCTAAATGCTACCTCACAACTCTAAGAGTCAAGTCAGGAACTAACCAACATCTATATTCCCTTATAAAGATGAGGACAATAGTCCAAATAATATAAGTACTGTATGTGTGTTGTGGTGCATTGGATATCGGTTCGGAACAAGAAATCAGGGAACCGAGTTCGAATTCCAGCCAAATTCATTGCATTCATTTATGTGCAAATACCCTTGGGAAAGGTATTAATCTGTCTATTCCTTCCAGTTATGGGTTAAATAACAAGACAGATTGGGTTCTATAGCCTTGGTCGGCAACCAATCTACAGCAGAAAGCAATGGCAACCTACTGCGGGATAATCTTCTGCCCAGTTAGTCATGTCTCTTTTGAGACATGATCGCCCAAGCGTGTATCATGTATGGTACTTAACTGACTGAGTGTAAAAAAATTCCATATATACAGGAAAAATTGTCTAAATGATGCAAAAATGAAAATAAGACTGGCATCTCATTTAAGATATATTTACCAAAATTACACAAAATATCTTTAAATACTAAAGAGTAAAGTTAATCAATAAAATCGCCATAAAATTAACCACTACCAAGAAAATGCATCAACAAGATGAAAGTTTGTTCTTTACAAAACCAAAATCTAATATCAGATTTGTTTTTTCACTTGTTTTTATTTTTTGTTTCTAAAAAGTTCTTTCTAATCTTTTGTTCAATTCCAAACACATTGTAAAAAAAAAAAAAAAAAAAAAAAAAAAAATAGAAAAAATAAAAATAAAAAGTAAAAATTATATCTAAACTTATTTATAAATGGAACTGTGTGTGTGTGTGTGTGTGTGTGTGTGTGTGTGTGTGTGTATATCCGTTACCTATAGACTCCAAAACGGCTGAACTGTTTTTCTTGAAAATTTACACAGTTGTACTATAAGCATCTGCGAGTGTTCTTAGCTAGGTTTTGTGTTGAGGTACCCCCGATAAATATCGAAAATCGATAATCGAAAATAATCAGGTTATAGAAGGAGTGGTTCGATTTTAATCAACTAGACTACACTCATAGACAAAGACATAAGAAACGATATTCAGAAGTTTCAAGGTTACAGTTCTTACAATAGTGCAGAAAATAGAGATTTATATATATATATATAAGGCAAGATGTCTGTGGATTTGTATAAAAGACATAAAGATAGATAAACAGACTAAAAACACAATTTTTATCTGATTCTCACCAAACTTCACACAAATATCCTTTAGGCTGAGTCTGAGCTCCAGGACCATGGATTAGTTTTAAAGCTTTCATTACACTCGTGCAATGCTGGGCTATACTGCTAGTATATATATATATATATATATATATATATATATATATAGTGCTGTGCAAAAGTCTTAAAACAAGAAATATTTTATCTTTTATGAGGCATATTGACAGAAAATAAACAATGTAATTAAAGTAATTTTATTTGATTTACTCAACAAATGCTTTAACAAGAAAAAAATACTTGTGACAATATAAATTTTGTATTTAGTATAATAGCCTTTTGCTTTGATCACAGCCTTCATTCAGGAATTGACATCACAAGCTTTTTTAATGTATCTGATGGTATCTCCTGCCAAGCAGCTTGTATTTGTTCCCAAAGTGTGTCTTGCAGTGTAATAGATTTATCAATGTTTTTTTTTTATCTAAAATATCCCATAGATGTTCAATAGGATTGAGATCAGGGCTTTGTGGGGGCCAATTCAAATTTCAAATCCTGCCTTCCTCTTTAGGTAAATAATTCTTACAAAGGTTTGGCTTTTCACCCTTTATTTGAATTTCAGTGACGTTTTTAGGGCAGGGGTGATTTTAAACTTTATTTTGATGCCTCATAAAGATAAAATAGTTCTTGTAATACTTTTGCACAGTACGTGTGTGTGTGTGTGTGTGTGTGTGTGTGTGTGTGTGTGTGTGTGTGCAAAGAAAAGAAACATTCATTGGCAGGACTGGGATCAAAATTTGTTCTCCAAAGCTAAGAAAATGTCTTTATCCAAAAATTAAATGATTTGATTTGTTTATCAGCATATCTCTTCATGGGTCATTTAATACAAAATTAAATTTTCTTGGGGGCTTTGAAATAATAAAAATATCATATATGTTATTCTGCTTTCACAATTGAATACATGGCAGATGATTCTAAGCTTTTGTAAATATACATGTTTGTGCCGACACAATTACTAGAGGCAGTGATATGCGTGTTTTAAGTTGTAGTTTGTTGAAGTTATATTTTAGGATACAGTCCAGATTTAAGAAATTGTAGAATATTATATGGATTAATGTCATGAAAGATTTCTTTCATGTTGGTTGGTTGATTTAGTTTAGCAGCATCAGGTTATTTAATGCTCAAATCTAAATATTTTGAACACAATTTTATTAACACAACTAAATATATTTTATTGATGGTACTTTAACTATAAATTGTATTTTTATACTTTCATAGTGTTGTGTTTTTGTTTGGTGATTCACTTTTTGCCCATGGCTGAGACCCTAAAGGGTGCTACCACTGTGAGTCAGGTTGAACCTAGGAGCAACAGCAATTAAGAGGTGGTTCTATGATTTTCAAAACCTATCTCCTAATCAGAAGCCTTTGCTGCCAGAAGTAGTTTATTGTCAAACCCAGGACTACCATAAAAAAAAAAATAAAAGATAAAAAATAAAAAAAATAATAAAAATCAAAGAATTAAATTAAAGAACATATATAAACTGCAAATGTCAATTTTGCGATCAAGAATTTATATATTATGACTAGCACAAATAATTTTGAGAATCAGTCAGTCAGTTAAGTGCCATACGAGATGGACACTTGGGTGATTATGTCTCTAAAGAGACACGAGTCACTAGGCAGAAGATTCTCTCAAGGTAAGTTGTCATTACTTTCTGCAGTAGACTGGTTGCTAACTAAGGTTATAGAACCTAATCTGTCCTATTTAACCCATAACTGGAGGTTGCTAACTAAGGTTATAGAACCTAATCTGTCCTATTTAACCCATAACTGGAGGTTGCTAACTAAGGTTATAGAACCTAATCTGTCCTATTTAACCCATAACTGGAGGTTGCTAACTAAGGTTATAGAACCTAATCTGTCCTATTTAACCCATAACTGGAGGTTGCTAACTAAGGTTATAGAACCTAATCTGTCCTATTTAACCCATAACTGGAGGTTGCTAACTAAGGTTATAGAACCTAATCTGTCCTATTTAACCCATAACTGGAGGTTGCTAACTAAGGTTATAGAACCTAATCTGTCCTATTTAACCCATAACTGGAGGTTGCTAACTAAGGTTATAGAACCTAATCTGTCCTATTTAACCCATAACTGGAGGTTGCTAACTAAGGTTATAGAACCTAATCTGTCCTATTTAACCCATAACTGGAGGTTGCTAACTAAGGTTATAGAACCTAATCTGTCCTATTTAACCCATAACTGGAGGTTGCTAACTAAGGTTATAGAACCTAATCTGTCCTATTTAACCCATAACTGGAGGTTGCTAACTAAGGTTATAGAACCTAATCTGTCCTATTTAACCCATAACTGGAGGTTGCTAACTAAGGTTATAGAACCTAATCTGTCCTATTTAACCCATAACTGGAGGTTGCTAACTAAGGTTATAGAACCTAATCTGTCATATTTAACCCATAACTGGAGGTAGAAGAGATGGATTAATACCTTCCCAAGGGTATTTGCATGTAAGCGAATGCAACGAATTCAAACTTGGCTTTCTGATTTCTTGGTGACAACAGTAATGTCGTGTTCAACCAAAGACTAGTTATATTCAGAAGAGAGAATTGATCCAAATAAGGAAACACTTCAAGAGAAAAAGCAGAAAGGGAAAACAGACCTGGTTTTGAAGTCAGTGGAGCCACATGCCAACATTGTATTGTTCGGATGCCAGTCAAGACTAAAAACAAATAGAAAAATATATTAAGCACATTCTACAATTTACTTTTTATATCAGAGAAGAGAAAAATTGAAATATAAACTGTTTTTGCAATTGTAATTCTGAATTTCTATGTAATGACCAAGGTTATATTGAAAAATGGAAAAATTAAAATGATTTAAAAGAATTTATGAAGTTATTAAAAAAAAACAAAAAAAAAAAACAATAAAAATTTAATTTTGGTTTTTTTCTTGCTTTCATTTCTAAATTTTCTTGTGACACAATTATTAAAAGATCACATTTAATGGGAAATTAAAGAATTTTAGTATTTGTCTAGACTTCTGAGATGAAGTAATATTTACACTTTGAATTATTGTCCCCTCATCTATATCGTCACATTTATGACGTTTCAGCTGATGTACACTCTGGCTTTTTTCAGATGCTTGGAATTTTGAACCGAACCCTGGAGTAAATTATCATTATTCCATGTGCAATGCCACTTCTGGTAGCCATGTAGTTATCTCCCTTTAACTTAACTTTCTAAGTTATTTTTTCACTGGTATTTAATTGACAACTCTTTGGATCAAGTCACTGGAACTAACCAACATTTATATCCACTGGACCTTATGAACCTAATGCCTTAGTAATTATTTTTTTTTTTTACCAGAGCTAATATTGCAATCTTTGATGCTAAGGATTTTTTCTAGTATTTTCGTTTAGATTTCTTGAACAAAAATAAGCTTAGCATAATTTCCAAACCACAAAACAGGACAATTTTCAATCTATATTATAATTCTGTTTGTTCCTTCCTTAGTTAGTTCGTCTGTCCGTTATGCCACTTACTTTCTACACAAGCTTTTCTTTCCCCTCTATCTCTCCTCAGCCTTTCTCTCACCTTTGCCAAATGGAAGGTTAGTAAAGAGTGAGAGAGTAGGAGAAAAGAGCTTATAACAGTCGTATCAGTAGCAGCTTAAGCTGGTGGTTGTAGAGTTAGTGTGTGTGTGTGTGTGTGTGTGTGTGTGTGTGTGTGTATATATATATATATATATACACACATACACACTGTACAAAATAGTAAAAATAGGTAGGTTTGATGTAGTATCCCGCGATCTAATAACAAAATTTCTGGCCTCTACACCCTTGGCCATTATTCAGCTGGTCTTTTCTGTTTACAATGGACACAGGAGCCTTTAAAGTAACTTTAATTATTTTTAAAATTTTTTAATTTCGATAATGTTAGAAGGGATTTTGTCAAAGTTTTGTTTTGATTTGAGTTAGCGGCTAAAGAAACGTTATGATTGCATCACCTACATTTTTCGGTGACAAACACATTAATTTGGAAATTCTCACAAAAATCAAATAATTGTCAGATTTTAATGAAACTATCAGTACTTATTCCCAAATAAATGAAATTATTTTTGAAATTATTATTTTTTTAAAATCTTGATAAAATGTTTACAATGGACACATGAGCCATGGTTTTTCAGTAATATATATATATATATATATATATATATATAAATAAAAAAATAAATAAATAAAAAAAAACCTTTTCTCTTTCAAAATCTCTCACAAAATACACCGCTTAATATAAGATTACAGTAAAGTAACTTCTCTGGACATTACTTTTCTAGATATTTTAATAAAATTGCAGTGTTATCCTTATTTTATTATCTAATACTTTTATGTTTGAAGACATCATTTGTAGTATGACAAAGTAAAATTTTGTCGAGGAAATCGTAATTATCTTTCCATGGAAATTCCACGAGTTCCACTAGTTTTTATTATAAATTTAGTTTTCTTGTATAATAAAGCATTTTCACGACTTGACCCTTCTTATGCTTTCAAGCTGACAAATCTACACAAACAAATAGCTTATATCACCAGGACAATCCCATCTAAATGAAAGTGTATAACAAGTTTAAATAAAAATAAAAAATTTTATTCATGCAATGAAATAGAATTTATAAAAACTTATTTTGACTTTTTTCATGAATGAATAAAATTTTTGGCGAACCTGAAGGAGATTACCTCCACCTTTAAATTTGTTGTTTTTCATTTTTTTTTTTACTTTTTTCAGTGCAGTCTTATTGGTTATTATATAAAGTTTTCAGTTATCAAATAAAATTTGAAAAAAAATTTCAATATTTAAACAATTTGGGGGGGGGGGAGGCTCACTTTCTCATACAACGTTATAGTAATTTGATACTCCATTTTGGAACCACACACGTTGGGGTCGCTTTGTTTTGTTTTTTGGGACGAGTTGTTGATCTTGTTTTTGTCTTTTTCAAGTTTTCTTCAGTTCTTACAATGGCATCTTCCTCGGAAACTCCAAGAATGGCTTTCTTCCAAAATTTCACAAAGGATTCAGTTGTTGAGTATGTACAATCAAAAAAAGTTAATTGCACGGATCAATTTACTAAAGATTGTATGAAAAACTGAGTCCCCCCCAACACCACCACTAAAATTGTTTAAATGTTTACAAATTTCTTTTTATCAATCGTAAAGTTTAGGGCGTAATTGAGAAGATTGCACTGAAAAAAGTTAAAGAAAAAAAAAAAAGTAAAAAAAGAAAAAAAAAGAAAAAAAAAGAAGAATAAAAAAAGAAAAGAAAAAAAAGAAAAGAAGAGAAAAAAAGAAGATAAACAACAAATTTAAAAGGTGGTTGTAGTCTCCTTCATGTCCGCCAAATTTTTATTTTTCAAAAGACAATGAGGAATTGTTTTCCTGTGAATCAGCAAGCAGCAAAAGATAGAAATGGACCAAGGAAGCTAGTCCGAAGAGATCAGTATTGCCCCAATAATGCATAGTAATGATAATATTACCATTGAGGATGTGCGTTGTGGTCCAGTGAATATCGACTCAGAACAAGAAACCGGGGAGCCGAGTTCGAATTCCAGTTGAATTCATTGCATTCACCCTTGGGAAAGGTATTAATCCGTCTCTTCCATCCAATTATGGGTTAAATAACAGGGCAGATTGGGTACTATAGACTTGGCAGGCAACCAGTCTACCGCAGAAAGCAATGGCAACCTATTGCGGGATAATCTTCTGCCCAGTCAGCCATGTCTCGAGAGAGACATGATCGCCCAAGCGTGTTTCACGTATGGCACTAAACCGACTGAATGATAATAATATTAGTTGTTTCCTTATAAGGAAACATTTGGCATTCATTGCCACTGTTGGTAGAAACCACTTTTTTTTTTTTTAAGGAAAATAGTTTTTTCAAGTCCAGTAGCTGTTATCACTTTTTCCTGTATTGATGGGGGTTTCCTTCCTAACCTTTTATTTAAAGTAGTGTGGAATGTCAACATCTTGATTATGTCATTAATTTCTCTTTCAAATGAAATTTATAAAATCTTTCTCTTAAAGCAAATCTTCAGGAAAATAGGTTTCTCAAATCCAGTAGCTGTTATTGCTCTTTCCGGTATTGATGGGGGTTTCCTTTCTAACCTTTTATTTGAAGTAGTGTGGAATGTCAACATCTTGATTATGTCATTAATTTCTTTCAAATGAAATTTATAAAATCTTTTTACAAAAACAATTTTTCAGCAAAATAGTTTTTTCAAGTCCAGTAGCTGTCATCACTCTTTCCAGTATTGACGGGGGTTTCCTTGCTAACCTTTTGTTTGAAGTGGTGTGAAATGTCAGCATCTTGATTGTCATTTTCTTTGAGTTACATGTGATATTCATTTTAGTAGTTGAAAGTCCTTTTTTTTTTTTATTTGGTAAAGTTTTTTGTGATTGTGTAGTGACAGTGCATAATATAAAAAAAAAAAAAAAAAAAAAAAAGGAAAAAAGTCCTGCTAAGTAAAGAAAATAGTAGAAACCTTTTGTTATCTTCTATTAAAAAAAAAAAAAAAAAAAGAAGGTCTTGCTATTGTTACCCACACACAAAAAAAAAAAAAAAAAAAAAAAAAAAAGAAGATGGTAAAGCAAAAAAAACTTACCACGTAACAGTGGAACGAATTGGTTTCTTAATGTGTTTGCTCACCCACCAATTATTCTCCTCCTCAAAATAACACACGGAAATCAGCCGAGCACCACTGCCAACAGCAAATTTATTTTCTGTCAAAACAAAGAAGTTGGGATTATTTGTTTGAGTGCCACATCAAGAATCATTTTCATAGTAACATGTAAATAACAGATCTTTATTACGTTGATGTAGTTTGCATTCATTGTAGGCATAAATCATGAAATTTCAATACCCTGAGAATTACAAAAATAGCTAGAATCCTGCTCTAAAACAAAAATTAATTTAGACTAGCAGTATAGCCCAGTGTTGCTCGGGTGTAATGAACGCTTTAAAACTAATCCATGGTCCTGGAGCTCAGACTCTTTGGACGCTGGCACGAAAGACTAAAAATCAAAAGTTGTTTCCAGTTAAAGCGAAACCGTAGACGGAAAGAAAAATGAATGGATGTAAGTCAAATTTTGATTTCCTGGTATCGATATCAAATAAGTATTTTTCATCGTAAACTGAATTTTGAAGGCTAAATAAGTCCTGAGTAAATGGTATCATGGCTGACAGACTAAGAAGTACCTACTTAGAGCCAAACCCGAAGCAAAAACTAAAATAAAAGAGGTGAAAAAAAAAAAAAAAAAAAAATTACAGACATACAGGCAGATAAACAGACTCACACACAAACATCCTGCCTTATATATATATATATATATATATATATATAGATATAGATATATAAAATCGATTTTCTACACTATTGTAAGAACTGCAACCTTGAAACTTTTGAATATGGTTTCTTACAGCTTTGTCTATGAGTGTATCAAATTTGATTAAAATCAGACCACTCCTTCTATAACTCGATTTTTTTTTATTATTAATATTTATCGGGGGAGGGGGATACCTTGACCTTGACACTAAACCTAGCTAAAAACACTTGCAGACGCTTATAGTACGACTAAATTTTTAAGAAAATTGGTTCAGCCATTTCTGAGTCTATAGGTAACGGACACACACACACACACACACACACAGGGACAAAATTCCATTTATAAATAAGTTTAGATAGATAGATAGATAGATAGATAGATAGATAGATAGATAGATATAAAAAAAAAAAAAAAAAAAAAGAGAGAGTTGGAAAAAGGTAGCGAGTGAGATATTCATCTGGTATTGATAATCAGAGACTTTTGGTATCCATGAATTCCTTCTGGATCCTTAAACCTAGGAATCCTTGTTGTTGGCGATACTGACAGGTACACATATCTCATACACACTAGCTGTATAGCCTGGCATTGCACAGGGTGTTTTAGTGGTTGTGTTGAAATGTTATGGTCAAGCGCTTATTCAAAAAGCTCCTGTATGAGGTTGCTGTGAGTTAAAAGAATGAGAAGTAAGTATCGGTTTTTGCTGTATTTGTAAAACGGGATTCATGCTTGGTTTATTTTGCTAATAAATGAGAATGATGCATGTACGATTGGAAGAAGTGGGGCGGGCATTACAGGAGCCTGTAATGTAATGCAATGATGTTGTGATGTAGAAGTGGATGCATAGTCCCATCAAAATCAGAAGGGTTGGCACCTTGTAGAAAATGTGAAATTGTTATGGCATATGATGATGTAGAAGTTACAAAAAAGACCAGATTTTTGTTGGAATAAAACTAAGCATTTCAGAGAAATAAACGATCACAAAAAGCAACATTTTCCATTAATTTTTGTCACACTGTGTCAATTGAAATTTTTTTCAAATAACAAGGCATCAGATCTTGATCTATCAGTGATTTGATTTGGGTTGAGTGAGTACAGTGTCATGGAGAAATGCATAAATGTGTGCAAAAGACCACCCAAAATTATGTTTGTCATTGATTTTTTACGAACCTTGTACATAGATTCTAAACATTTTTGTGTACATCAAAAGTTCAGATCTTGACCTACAAGTTAACGGATTTTGGTTGAATTTGCATAAGGTGTCTTGGAGGAGAAGAGTTCATAAATTTTAAGAGTTTTGTTAATTTCTGCTGTATCCTGTAAATAGATTCGAAAAATTTTTGTGTACATGAAAGGTTTATGTCATGATCGACAGGTGATCCAATTTTGGTTGAAATCAGACCAAGGGTTTTGGAGGGGTAGGGTTTATTAGAATGGAGACACACAGACAGACAGATACACGCACATTTATTTATTTGTAAACGAGTTATGCGACCTAGGTTTCTACCATGTGGTGATTTCAGGTGATTTGCAAATCGCCTGAAAACACCCAATGGCAGAAACCTAGGTCACATAACTCATTTACAAATGAAAAAATATTCAAATGTTCTACGATATAATTTCATTGAACACTTTTTAATACAACTATGTACCGATCTAATTTATTCATAACCAAAAACTAAGTAATTAAATATATATATATATAGTCATCCGCAGACAGATCTGTTTCGCTGTATCACAGCTCATCAGTACGGTTAGACATCTGATTGCTTTTAACCCAGGATTGAAACCTGACCAAATTCGCGTCAGTTGGGGATTCTAACTCTGAGCTATGGGTGCTCGGTAGAAGGAAGCAGAATTTTTAGCACATGATGTATCATATGCCAGTAGCCAGAGTGTTCTAATTCATTACAGAATGAGCGATGCATATATGCATCTACCATTCTTCCAGAGTGCTCAATCAGGGTGTGAAATAAATAGATGTGTGTGTCTCTCTCTCTCTCTCTCTCTCATTCTAATGAACCCTACTTCTCTGAAACCCTTGGCCCAATTTCAACCAAAGTTCGGTCACTTTTTAATCATGACAGGAACCTCTGATGTTTGCAAAAATTTTTCTAATTGATTTACAGGGTACGGCAGAAATCACTGAAACACTTAGAATTTACGAAGTCTTTTCCACCGAGATGCCTTATGCAAATTCAACCAAAATTGGGAAATTTGTAGATCAAGGTCTGAACCTTTAATGTACAGAAAACTTTTTTGAATCAATGTACAAAGTTTGTAAAAAAAAAAAAAAAAAAAAAAAATCAACGACAAACATAATTTTGGGTGGTCTTTTGCGCACTTTTATACATTTCTTCATGATGCTTCACGACATAAAAGAGAGATTGTTGCTCAAATATATATTTTAAAACAATATTTTGCAAATTAGGGACAACCAGTGCAAAAAATAGAAGACAACAGGTTTTTATATTATCGTGGTGCAGTGGATATCGGCTTGGAACGAGAAATCAGGAAGCCAAGTTTGAATTCCAGTTGAATTCCTTGCATTCACTTATGCCCAAATACCCTTGGGAAAGGTATTAATCTGTCTATTCCTTCCAGTTATGGGTTAAACAATAGGACAGATTGGATTCTGTAGCCTTGGTTGGCAACCAGTCTAGCGCAGAAAGCAATGGCAACCTACTGCGGGATAATCTTTTGCCCAGTCAGTCATATCTCGAAAGAGACATGATCGCCCAAGCGTGTATCACGTATGGCACTTAACTGACTGACTATGAAACAGGAAGTCTATGTTATAAAAGCCAACCATCTTTTAACTGCCATCCGACAAGGCAGACGGAGGGAAAAAAAATGGGCTAATACCAAGGAGTATATGGAAAAATCTTTTATCGAGACGCAGAAATTGGCCCACATGTGCAGTAAGCCGGTGAGATGTTGTGTTATACAGTGACCCCATGACCGAGTGTGGGCATGTTGAGAGAACAGACATGAAAACCCAGTCAGCAATTGTAGGTTTAATCGACAAAGAGGGATAGGTGGACCATGTTAAAATATGGACCCAGCTTATAAATGACAATTTAAGGAAGCTGAGATTATGGTCAGGCCTTACACAAAAGTTGTTGGCCTAGGAAAGAATCATCAAGGAAACCCTGTCCAACCCATTATAGCATGGAAATGGACATTAAATGATGATGATGAGTGTTGTTTTAAATTTGTTTGTCCTTGTTTGCATTTCTGGCATTTTGTGTGTGTTCGTCCCATACTTGTGATTTTACAACATAGAAGTCTTGTCCGTGGCTCTGCTCGTCATGATTCGTGTTTGATTCTAGTGCTGCTGAGTTTTCAAACCCTCTTCACAGGCAGACAACCAACCAATATGAAAAAAAATCCCTTTGGATGATAGTGATGTGTCAGTAAATAATAATGAGATATTATTAATTAATTGGAGTAGATAGACTAAACTATCACCCAGTTCACACTCCACCCATGTCTATTGAACAGGTGTAGAGGCTCATCCCTTGTTCCCTGTTTAGGATGTGGTTTCCGGCTCTCTCTTTTCCAATCTTTTCACTCTTTTTCCTTTTTTTTTCCCCCAATTGGAGTAGATTGACTAAACTATCGCCCGGTTCACACTCCACCCACGTCTATTGAACAGGTGAAGAGGCTCATCCCTTGTTTCCTGTTTAGGATGTGGTTTCCGGTTTTTCTCTTTTCCATTCTTTTCACTCTTACATAGCCCCCTGCGCATCAGTGGCGTTTTCGCCTTGCTTGGGGTGATATGATTAAAAAAAATAAATAAATAAATAAATAAACATAAAAAAGATCCTGAGTAAATTGGACAAAGTTTTAAGCCCATTCAAAGAGTGCACTTAACGGAAACTGTAACATAAAAAAAAAAAAAGCTCACCTTTTGGTGACCATTTCACAACTGTTGCTGACCGGTTGATACGCAGGATGACCAGGATGGGGGTCCACTTCCCATCATTATAATTCCAAACATAGGCATTACGGTCCTGGAAGAGCAAACACTCAGAGTGGAATTTATAAGCAAAAAATATAGTCCCAAAAATTGATGTTATATTCTTGTGTTATACAAGAGAAAGCAAAGACAAATTCAATTTAGCCAATAAAATTAAAGTATTTAAGCCCCCAAAAGTCAATCTAAATTATTTCAGATTTAGTTGCATTTTACACACAAATGAAAAAGAAATGTACACAAGCATTTGTAATAACATTATCCTTAATTATTCATGACACTAACTCTCAGTGCTGCCACCAACAAAATAATCGTCTCACAATTTAACACAGGCTTGGCAACATTAGTCTAAATAAAAATTTTCCTCTCTGACAAGAAGACATGATAAATACTTTAGAGGAATACATTTTCTTATTGTTCTGCACGATTCTTAATAAAAACGTTCTCAATACAATAACTGCATCTCTCTGTATTTATTGGGTTGAGAGTTCTTTATCAACAGGTCGAGAAATTCACAAAAAACTTATTTGCAGATTTTGGTATCATTCCTCTAACATAATTCTTACAAACAAAGATAATAACATAATACAAACACAACATAATACAAAACAAAAAATACATTTACCGTGTCAGGATTCTATGCATCTATCTATGTATCTATTTTTCTCTCTCTCTCTCACACACACAATACCAACACATATGAAAAAATAAACAAAAGATATCTATTGAAACACAAAAAGTTAAACAAATCAGGAAACTAATAAAGAAAAAAAAATCCTAACTGATATATCCCGAAATGGAGTAAAAAGAACAGTTGAAGAATGGAACTCCACACCAGGAATAAGAAATACAGATTTATTGTACTAATGTACAATTAACAATAATACACATATAGGCAAGCAACAGGTTGGAGCGGAATCGACTATCGCATAGTGAATGCCTTCGCCTAAGACCTTTTCTCATCATCGTACTGCTCGTTACCTTTTTTATAAAGTAGAGCATTCTATTCTCGGGGATGGCAGGATGTTCCACTATAACAAAAACAAATCTTTGTATAGACTAAATCCCTACGCTATATAACTGAAAAAACAGCACAGTGTAAAGAAAAAAAGGCCCAAACAAAATAAAAAAGAACTTTTTTCATAAAAATGTTTATATCATTAAAGCAAAGATCAAAGTATTTTTAATTAATTTTTTAGAATTTTTTTAATCCCTTGTAACATGTTTAAAAATTTGGTAAAACATCTTGTTTTGATTTTAGTTAGTGAATAACCAAATCATTACAAGAGTTTACAATGGAAAATGTCATATTAGGTAACTCGGTTTTTTTTTCCGGTGACAAACATATCCAGAAATTCTTGTAAAATGTCCAATTGTTAGATTTTAATTAAACTTTCAGGACTTATTCACAAATTAAATTATTCTTTTATATTATTTAAAAAAAAAAAATTAAAAAAAAATAAAAAAAATAAAAGGTATATTATATGTTAAATGCAGGACTCATTGGGGAGTGTAAATCATCTATTATTTTTGAAACATTTTACCTTTATTTCTGAAAATCTGCACCCAATAGTAAAATAAAAAATGCAATATAACTGACATTTAATTAGATAAGCTTTCAATTGCTTGAATAAATAATGTAAATTAAGGACATTATAGTCTGAAGAAAAAATTTTTTTTTGATTAATAAGGAAATTTACAAAAATTTTTTAAATTTTTTTTTTAATTATAAAGTTTCAAAAACATTTTAGAAATACTTCAAAAGATTTGTTGGGGTTAGTTTATAAACTTATTAAGTGAAGATAATATTTACTAATCAAAAATTAAAAAGTTTAATCCAAATTATCATGCCTTTGTATTTTTAAAAATAATTTTTTCATTTTTTCTTTTTTTGTGTATTTGAAGTTTTTTCTTGGTATGGTAATTTCTATGTTTACATTAAAAGATCATGTGTTGCAGGGTTTCTTCCTCTTACAAGAAAATTGTTTTTATAATTATGTCCCTTGTGATAGCCATGCACTTATCTCTTCAGTTAACACATTTTAATTACTAATTAACTGCATTTAAGAAATAGTTTGATTCTAAATTTCATGCTATCAGTAATACTTGTGTAAATCAAATTAAGTTAACATTAAATTTGCTAATTTTCCAAAAATAATGTGTCACAGATGTATATTATATTTTTGCAAGATTTTTAAAACCAAGAATTAACTTTTGTTTACAAATGAGTTGATTACTCAAAAATGGCCGAAAAATTGAAAAAAAATTTTTTTTTTATATTCCAGTCAATATAATTTGTTTGAAATCAATCCAAGTATTTTGTTTATTGGAAATAGTAAATTTGATCATTTAGCTTTCAATTAAACCTAAAATAAACTTCAAGAAAACCCTTATTTATTTAAAAATTCAATTTAAAAGTTAGTTATCAAAAATGCATTGAGGTACTTAGAGAGTAGGTACCTCCATGAATTTGCTGGAAAAAAAAAAACCAAAAAAAAACAAAAAAAAAAACAGCATAGTATGAAGAAAAAAGGCCCCAAAGTAAATAAAAACAAAGTTTTATTGGCAAAATGTTCATGTTATTATTAAGAGGATAGTTCAAAGCATTTTTAATTATTTTTTAATTTTTTTAAATTCTAACTCGTACAAAATTTTAGTAGAAAATCTTGTTTTTCTTTTGTCCATGGGTGAAGCAATTTTTACAAGGGTTTATAACAGCAAACATAATATTACACAAGTCACTTTTTTGAAAAACACATTTAGAAATTCTTGCAAAAAATCAAATAATGTTTGAATTTTGATCAAAATTTCAGGACTTAGTCATAAATGATTGAAATCATTTTTGAAATTATTATTTTTTTTTTTTTTAAATCTTGGTAAAAATATATCAATTATGAAGTGAACGCCTTTCATTTTACATTGTCTAATTTTTAATTCTAAACTTTTACTTCTTAATATTTCTTTTCATTTTATTTTTATTTAAAATTTTAACTACATTTTTTATGTACATGTAATATTTGAATATTTAAATTTTTAAGACATGATTTATGCCCCTTTGATTTCTTCTCCCTGCATTTTATTATTTTTCATTTTAGTTTTAAATTTAAATTTTTATCTACATGTAACTGTAGAATATTTAAATGTTTAATCTTGTTATTAAAAATGCAGGAACTTTATAAAATTTAATTCCCACGAACATCGAGTGAACTTAAATTCAAATTTATTAAAGTGTCAATTTGAAATATGCACCTGAAGATTACATAATAACTCAGTAATGCCATAGATGTAGGATATTAGATATATATATATATATATATATAGATTTAGATGTGAGATATATATCTGAACTTATTTATAAATGGAACTTTGTGTGCATGTGTCCCCGTTACCTATAGACTCCGAAATGGCTGAACCGATTTTCTTTAAAATTTACACAGTTGTACTATAAGCGTCTGCGAGTGTTCTTAGCTAGGTTTTGTGTCGAGGTACCTCTGATAAATATCGAAAATTGATAATCGAAAAAATAGGGTTATAGACGGAGTAGTCCAATTTTAATCAGATGTGATACACTCATAGACAAAAACATAAGAAATGATATTCAGAAGTTTCAAGGTTGCAGTTCTATCCTTGGATGACTTATTTGATGCCGATATTGGAAATCGATACTCTGATATCCTGCCGGGTTTGATCAAAATCAGTTTTTCAGCCCTTTTATTTTAGTTTTTGCTTTGGGTTTGGCTCTAAGTAGGTATAATTGTAGTTCTTAGTCTCAGCCATGATACCATTTACTCAGAGGACTTATTTAGCCTTCAAAATTTAGTTTAAGATGAAAAAAACTTATTTGATATCGATACCAGGAAATCAAAATTTGACTTACACCCATTCATTTTTCTTTCAGTCTATGGTTTTGCTTTAACTGGAAACAACTATTCCTTTTTAGTCTTTTGTGCCAACGTCCAAAGAGTCTGAGCTCCATGACCATGGATTAGTTTTAATGCTTTCATTACACCCGAGCAACGCCGGACTATACTGCTAGTATATATATATATATATATATATATATATATATATATATATATATGTCTTATTCAGCTTTGCAAATATTGTATTTTTTTTTTAAGTACTTAAGTTTTATGACAATCTGCTTTCAAGTAAGTTAATGTGCTTTTCCCCTCACAATTTGTAATAGTTATGTCATAATCACAGTTTTGAATTTGATATTTGTGAATAAAAGGAAAATACAGATAACTCCTAAGAAAAGACAAAGAAAGAACGAGAGAAGAAAGACAAAGAAAGAACGAGAGAAGAAAGACAAAGAAAGAACGAGAGAAGAAAGACAAAGAAAGAACGAGAGAAGAAAGACAAAGAAAGAACGAGAGAAGAAAGACAAAGAAAGAACGAGAGAAGAAAGACAAAGAAAGAACGAGAGAAGAAAGACAAAGAAAGAACGAGAGAAGAAAGACAAAGAAAGAACGAGAGAAGAAAGACAAAGAAAGAACGAGAGAAGAAAGACAAAGAAAGAACGAGAGAAGAAAGACAAAGAAAGAACGAGAGAAGAAAGACAAAGAAAGAACGAGAGAAGAAAGACAAAGAAAGAACGAGAGAAGAAAGACAAAGAAAGAACGAGAGAAGAAAGACAAAGAAAGAACGAGAGAAGAAAGACAAAGAAAGAACGAGAGAAGAAAGACAAAGAAAGAACAAGAGAAGAAAGAGAGAAAGACAAAGAAAGAACTTTTTTTTGATTGACAAAACCACAGCTTAAAGGAAAATCCAATAAAAATCTAATACACAAAAAATTTGAAAGTCATCCCTATTTTTTTTTTTCAAGTACTCAATTTTTTTATTACAATCTGGCTGGTTAAGTAATACCCAATAAAATACTGTCCAGTGTAAAGATCATTTTCATATGCACGTCGACGGGGAGAATTGTAAGTTGCGTTATTGCTACATTCATTTTATTATTAATCAAACCTACAATAGCTCAGAAATGTGTCTACATAGACATTTAGTTTCATTTTCCTTTTTTATTGACTGCCACTTGAGGACTTTCAATAGCAGCAACAACTTAAACGGATAGTATATGTTAGCTCAAAGATAGCATAATAATATATTCAAGATGATGAGTTGGGTTTTGGACTTTGTTAGTCTACACAAATATTGAAAATAGCATTTTCATTTTCTTAAAGAAGGCACACACAACAATATACAGTGCTCAATAAACATTGTCATCTGTCATCATCAACTAAAAGTTTTGCTTATTAAATACAGCCATGAAGTCAGTTCTAATTTTCTTTTAAATTAGAAGTCTGTATACATCCGATGCCTTCCTAAATGAATCTGTTAAATTATTTGTATTTGTGAAACCTTGTATGAACTTAATTTTTTCTTTTTACAAAAATATATAATAGTAAATCGAATTCCCAGAGCAAGTAATGTAATTATTTACTTCTTAAATCTCTATATCTTTAAAAAGTTACCTTTAGTTTTCTTTTGTAAAATCAGTTTTTATGAGTGCATGCACATTCTATATTATTGCATAAGTTTACCCACTTTTAGATTGTACGGGAACAACATTACAAATACCAGTATCTTGCTGGACATGATCACTTCTTCCAACCAGTCATGAAGATTGGGAATGTATCAATTGGTATTTGATAGTAACTAATAGTATAACTATACTATTTGACTAAGTAAACTTCTTGAGTTATAATTCCTAGTTAAAATGATCTAAGTTGGTGCACTCTATAAAAGTAATTATTTTTTTATACCTCTCTTTCTGAAAATAACAGGTTTATTATTATAAAAGTTATTACTATTTTTCTGTTTATGATTATTATCAAAATTAGCTGTATTGATTACTTTTTTTATTTGAATTCATGAGATGTGATATTATTAATCTATTAAATACTAAACATTCATTCATTTAGGTCACCTTATTTGATTCACTCAAAGTTCAATCTCCCAGTTGGATAGCGAAAAAATACATCAGCTGTGGAGAGGCAGATTGGTTGATGAGTGTCTAAAATTTCTAAAGAAGACATGACAAGAATAATAAATTTTTGTAGATCAAATATTAACATATTCATTTGACCTTTGTTTTGAAAGAGACTATTATGTAGATTTTTGCAACTTTGTATAATGTTTATGCATTGCACCCTAGTCTTTATTTGGTAAGGGTTTCATTGCTGATCATGTCCACACCACTTCAAGAAAACCACATCAATTCTGAAAAGAGATTTAACAACTACTGGACTTAAGAAACCTATTTTCCTGAAAAATTGTTTTAAGGGAAAATCATTATAAATTTCAAACAACAGCAGCACTAACTGATAAGTCAAATGTCAAATGTTTCCTTATAAGGAAACAGTTAATATTATCATTCTTTAAGTAAAACTCAATCCAAATAAAATGAAGTGTTCATAACCAAAGTAGAAAAAGAATTAATCTTACCGATCCGCATGTGACAATGCGGTTACTGTTAGGAGCCCAGTCAATACTGGTCACTCTCTGACCATGTTCCGTCATTGCCTCATACTCCTGCCAGCACCCACCGGTCTTTTTGTAAACTTTCACCTCGGTACTGTTAGACGACAAAGCCAATTCTGTTTAAAAAGGAAATTTCAATTTCATGCTTGGAATATCAATAATGCAAACAGATCTAACAGAGAAGCTTACGAAATTTCAAGTCAAACAAATTCCAGGATAATTTCTAATTCATGAAACATTCAAAATACACCTTTCAGTAAAATATTTAAATAAATCAGAAATTTTTTATACAATCTTGCAGCAATCTGACCAAGCTTTATAGAGTATGTATATCCAGTTGAATTCCTTACATTCACTTGCAAACACCCTTGGGAAAGGTATTAATCCGTCTCTTCCCTTCAGTTATGGGTTAAATAACAGGACAGATTGGGTTCTATAGCCATGGCTGGCAAACAGTCTACCGCAGAAACCAATGGCAACCTACTGCGGGATAATCTTCTGCCCAGTCAGTCATGAGATGTGATATTATTAATCTATTAAATACTAAACATTAATTCATTTAGGTCACCTTATTTGATTCACTCAAAGTTCAATCTCCAAGTTGGATAGCGAAAAAATACATCAGCTGTGGAGAGGCAGATTGGTTGATGAGTGTCTAAAATTTCTAAAGAAGACATGACAAGAATAATAAATTTTTGTAGATCAAATATTAACATATTCATTTGATCTTTGTTTTGAAAGAGACTATTATGTAGATTTTTGCAACTTTGTATAATGTTTATGCATTGCACCCTAGTCTTTATTTGGTAAGGGTTTCATTGCTGATCATGTCCACACCACTTCAAGAAAACCACATCAATTCTGAAAAGAGATTTAACAACTACTGGACTTAAGAAACCTATTTTCCTGAAAAATTGTTTTAAGGGAAAATCATTATAAATCTCTTCCCTTCAGTTATGGGTTAAATAACAGGACAGATTGGGTTCTATAGCCATGGCTGGCAAACAGTCTACCGCAGAAACCAATGGCAACCTACTGCGGGATAATCTTCTGCCCAGTCAGTCATGTCTCTTTCGAGACATGATCACGCAAAGCGTGTATCACGTGTGGCACTTTACTGACTGACTGAATAGCCATGCACTTATCTCATATCTGACAAATAAATCTGTTAAGTACAAAAAAGTACTTTTAGTTTTTTACTAAAACAGGATATGCAGAATAATGTTTTTAGTCCTTAAATCCAAGGCCAATTTGGAAAACATTTTTGGCACACCCAGGAAGAGAATCTCTTTGTTTGAGTTCTATAGCCTTGGCTGGCAACCTGCTGCGGGATAATCTTCTGCCCAGTTAGTCATGTCTTTTGTGAGACATGATTGCCCACTTAACTGACTGACTGACATTATTCCCAAAGATACGTAGCCCAATGGCTAAAAGTGTTGGTTGAATTAATCCAGTAAATTGACTCAAAAAGTCGTGCAAATTTTTTTACAATCTTGCAGCAATCTGACCAAGCTTTATAGAGTATGTACATCCAGTTGCATTCCTTACATTCACTTACGCAAAAATACCCTTGGGAAAGGTATTAATCCATCTCTTCCCTCCAGTTATGGGTTAAATAACAGGACAGAGGGGGTTCTATAGCCATAGCTGGCAAACAGTCTACCGCAAAAAGCAATAGCAACCTACTGCGGGATAATCTTCTGCCTAGTCAGTCATGTCTCTTTCAAGACATGATCACCCAAAGCCTGTATCACGTATGGCACTTAACTGACTGAATATGATAGTTGGAAATATAATTAAAACTTCCACCAAGCATAAAGTGAGAGATCAGTTTTCTATTGTTATGAAGTAATAAACTGATCCCCCACTAATTTTACTTAATATATTAATGTAATATAATCTATCTCTTCTCCTTCCAGTTATGGGTTAAATAATAAGGCAGCTTGGGTTCTATAGCCTTGGCTGGCAACCTGTCTAACACAGAAAACAATGGCAACCTACTGTGGGATAACCTTCTGCCCAGTCAGTCATGTCTCTTTCGAGACATGATCACCCAAAGCCTGTATCACGTATGGCAGTTAACTGACTGACATGGCATAGGGTAGTGCACCTCATAGGGTGAGGTGAAAGAAGATAGCTGGTGAGGTGTGATGATTGAAAGACAATCAAAGATTTAGAACCAGTTTTAAAAATTCATATGCCAAAAATAAATATGATTTCAAAATTTAAAATATTATGGATTACTTGTAATTGTATGCACGAGTCAAAGTATAAATAATAATAAATAATTAATGACCAATTATATCAATGTGATATTTTTACATTGCATCAATTATTAAAATTATATTTGCTCAGATCTGCAAATTGAGGGAGAGAGTTTTCAATGATAATGTTGTGACTTTAAATATGTGGTTATCTCCCTTTAACGCTCTTTGTTTTTTATTTTTAAATGTACTTTTTATCACAGAAAATTTGGTGAGGCAGACGCAAATCTTCATTCTGAGAAAAAAAAAAAGTTTATGAACCACTGGCTTAGGGTAATAATTAACAAGTTGGTATTGTAGATCATTCATTAACATAAGAGTTCAATCCTTATTGAGTACTTTAATCTTGTGGCCTTGTCTCAAACTAAACTAGATTTAACAAATATTTGCATAGATATGTTTGATAAATATAATATATTCTTTTCATTACCAAAAGAAAAACATTCAAACAAAGTGAACGAAAAAAATTAAAAGAAAAGTAGAGTGAGTGAAAATGTTAAAAGAAAAATTGCATTTACCATTACGGTTTTTGTTCCAAGCATGGCAAGTGACAGCCTCAGTGCCAAAGTTGTGGACCTCTGTCATCATTCACAATAGAGCTGCTGCTTTTATTGACAGTGACAATTTTCTAACTGAAAAACAAAACCAAAAAAAATTTTGCACAACTTTTTGAGTCAATTTACTGGATTAATTCAACCAACACTTTTAGCCATTGGGCTACGTATCTTTGGGAATAATGTCAGTCAGTTACAGGAAAAAAAATTTGGACAATTATGTCTATTCTGGTCAACCATATTTCACTTATCAACACGTTCAGCTGTCATCAATTACTTAACATGACAGAGACATAACTTCCTTGATTAAGAATTACTTTTATTATAAAATTTCATGCTATGAATAAATAATACTTGAGTAAATCAGATTAATTTAACTTTAAATTTGCTAATTTTCCAAAAGTAACATGTTATAAATGTATATTTTATTTTTGCAAGATTTTTAAAAGCAAAACTCAAATTTTGTTTACAAACCTGCCAATCTATAAAAATCTATCTAATCTAAACTTATCTATAAATGGAACTTTGTGTGTGTGTGTGTGTGTGTGTGTGTGTCTGTGTGTAACCGTTACCTACAGACTCCGAAATGGCTGAACCGATTTTTTTGAAAATTTACACAGTTGTACTATAAGCGTCTGTGAGTGTTCTTAACTAGGTTTTGTGTCGAGGTACCCTTGATAAACATCGAAAATCGATAATCGAAAATACTTGGGTTATAGAAGGAGTGGTCCAATTTTAATCAAATTTGATACACTCATAGACAAAGACATAAGGAACAATATTCAGAAGTTTCAAGGTTGCAGTTCTTACAATAGTGCAGAAAATCGATAGTATACATATATATATAAAAGGCAAGACGTTTGTGTGCACGTCTGTTTATCTGTCTGTATGTCCTTTATACAAATCCACAATTTTTATCTGATTCTCACCAAACTTCACACAAATATTCTTTAGGCTGAGTCTGAGCTCCAGGACCATGGATTAGTTTTAAAGCTTTCGTTACACCTGAGCAACGCCGGGCTATACTGCTTTGACAAGAGAAATCAACTTTGAACGAAATTAGCAATAAGGTTTCTGCAAGAAGCCTTGAAAAAGAACACAGTGGAAAAGGAAGTAATATTAATAACTAGCAGTATAGCCCGGCGTTGATCGGGTGTAATGAAAGCTTTAAAACTAATCCATGGTCCTGGAGCTCAGACTCTTTGGACATTAGCACTAAAGACTAAAAAGCAATAGTTGTCTCCAGTTAAAGCGAAACTGTAATAAAAAAAAAAGAATGAAATAAAAAAAAGAATGAAATTAGAATCAAAGTGTGGTTTGTGTCGTTTTCGATGTAAGGGTAATTCATCCAAACACTTGTTAACTTCTAAAAACATACGACCTCTACGAAAACTTGTTATGACCTCTATGGAACACGGTACTCAATAAAAATTACCATATTTACACACAAATTTATTTTTTTTAATTATTTTAAAAATAAAATTTGTGAACGATTTTATTAAACTTTTCAATAGGCAATATAATAATCAATTCTTAAGTAAAAAAAAATTAAAAATTTCTATAAAATGGTTTTTAAAATATTTGTAACACTTTTATGAATTATTATAATAAAAAATAAAAAAATAAAAACAATTATTTCAAAATTTTATTAGTTAACGAAAAAATTTTTTTCTTCAGACTATAATATCCTTAATAATTATTATTTATTCCAGCAATTAAATGTTTATCAAATTAAATTATATCAGTTTTATTGCATTTTTATCTTACTCTTCGGAGCAGATTTTCGGTCAGGTTGTCCACTTTAAAATAAAAAACATAGATGATTTATATGCCCCAATGAGTCCTGCATTTAACTAATAAAAAAATTTTTTTTACAGATAATTAAAATTTATTAAATTTTCATGTATTTACGTAGGGGGGGGGGGGGTAACAGAGTTAAAAAAAATTTTTTCACCAAGATATTTAAAAAAATAATAACTTCAAAAATAATTTCATTCATTTGTGAATGAGCACTGAAAGTTTCATTCAAATCTGACTATCATTTGATTTTTGCGAGAATTTCCAAATTAATGAGTTTGTCACGGGGGGGGGGGGGGTTGTGCCGTTGCCCTTTGTAAAACAGTCAAAGTTTTTTTAGCTGCTAACTCAAATAAAAACAACATTTTCTATCAAAATTTCAAAAATGTTAGCAGGGATTAAAAATTTTTTTAAAATAAATTAAAAATTGCTTTGATCTTTCCTCTTAATAATAATACAAATATTTTGATGGAAAAAGATTGTTTTATTAAGTTTATGAATTTTTTTTATTAATACTATGCTGTTTCATGCTGTTTTTTTATCGATTAATTGGAGGTACCTAGAGGTAACGGACACACACAGATACACACAAAGTTCTATTTATAAATAAGTTTAGCTTTAGATGCAGTGGAAAGGGAAGTAATATTAAAAGGCAGTTTGCTAAATGGTTAAATATTAAAACAAAAAACAAAAAAAATGGTTTCTGGCTTCTGAAGATGGAGGCTGAGTCATGAAAGAAGTTTTTCATTGTGAATAAGGTTTTTAAAAAAGGAGGTAAGTAGGGCAAAAGTGACTGACTAACTAACCACTCACCCCACCAACCAATCCAGTCACTAAGGAGAGTATTATTTCTCTCTTTCCATTTATAGAGTGAAAGGTCAGTTGTTGAAAAGCTAAGTGGCTTAAGTGCTGTGTCAATGATTTGTGTTATGGCGCACTGATACACAAGAAGAAAACTCTTCAAAGCAGGACTTTATTTATCAAAAAGAATGAAAGCTTTGTCCAGCTAGTATAGAACATTTATTACTGCAAAGAAAACTTTTCATTTAATAAAATTATCTCATCTTCATTGGGGGGGGGGGGGGAGAAGAAAAAATGGCAGGTACCAACTATCAGTCAGTGCTATGTATGGGGTCAGTCAGTTGGGTGCAATAGATGATACACACTTGGGTGATCATGTCTCAAAAGAGACATGACTGACTGGGCATAAGATTATCACACAGTAGGTTGCCATTACTTTCTGTGGTAGACTGGTTGCCAGCCAAGGTTATAGAACCCAATCTGTCCTATTATTTAACAAATAACTGGAAGGAGAAGAGATAGATTATATTACATTATTATATCATGTATAATTAGTGGGGGATCAGTTTATTACTTCATAACAATAGACAACCGATCCCCCACTTTAGGCCCAGTTAGAGTTTTAATTATGTTTTCAACTATTATATTCAGTCAGTCAGTTAAGTGCCATAAGTGATAGACACTTTGAGCGATCATGTCTCGCCCGCAGTAGGTTGCTATTTCTTTCTGCGGTAGACTGGTTGCCAGCCAAGGCTATAGAACCCAATCTGTCCTGTTTATTTAACTCATAACTGGAGAGAAGAGATGGACTAATACCTTTCCCAAGGGTATTTGCGCGTAAGTGAATGCAACGAATTCAACTGAAATTCAAACTTGGCTTCCCAATTCTTTTGTTTGAGCTGATATCCACTGCATCACAATGCACATTCAATGTGGGTACCTCCACGAAAAAAAAAAAAAAAAAGTATTTTTAATATTTTTGTAATCCTTTCTAACATGCTTGAAATTTTGGTAAAAAATCTTGTGTTGATTTTCGTTAGCTGGTAACAAAAAAAATCGTTATGAGTTTATATAAAGTAATATTATGTAACTCAGTTTTTAGAGTGAAAAACACGTTAATTTGGAAATTATTAAAAGATTTGGGTAAATATCTATATATATATATATATATATATATATATATATATATATATATAGATATTATCCCCACTTCTATGTAAATTCTTGAAATTTTAAGAAATTAAATTTTGTTGGGAAAATTATTTTTATTAGTTAAACACAGAACTCATTGGGGAATATAAATCATCTATTATTTTTTTCTAAACATTTTGCCTTTATTTTCAAAAATCTGCTCCCAGTCAGTCAGCCATACATGATACACACTTGGGCGATCATGTCTCGAAAGAGACATGACTGACTGGGCAGATGATTATCCCACAGTAGGCTGCCATTGCTTTCTGCGGTAGACTGGTTGCCGACCAAGGCTATAGAACCCAATCTGTCCTGTTATTTGACCCATAACTTGAAGGAATAGATGGATTAATACCTTTCCCAAGGGTATTTGCACGTAAGGGAATGCAATGGATTCGGCTGGAATTCGAACTCGGCTCCCCAATTTCTCGTTCCGAGCTGATATCCAATGCACCACAATGCACATCAGCAAAAGAAAAAATAATATAATAAAACTGACATTATTTAATTAGATCAACTTGTAATTGCTTTAATAATTAATATAAATTAAGGGCATTTTTTTTTGAGTTAATAATGAAATTTTAAAAAAATTTCATCATTTGCATTTTTAATAATTTAAAAAGTTTCTAAATATTTTTTAAATACTTCAAAGATTTGTTGGTGTTAGTTTATAAACTCATTAAGCGAAGATTATATTATTTACTAATTGAAAAATAAAAAGTTTAATATAAATCATGACGATTTATATTAAACTTTTTATTTTTAAAATAATTTTCAACTTTTTTTTGTGTATTTGAAGTTTTTTTTTGTATGGTAATTTGTATGTGCAAATTAAAAGGTTATGTGTTTCAGGGTTTCTTTCTCTTACAGGAAAAAAAAATTTGTACGATTATGTCACTTGTAATAGCCATGGAAAAGGTATTAATCCATATCTTCCCTCCAGTTATGGGTTAAATAATAGGACAAACTGGGTTCTATAGCCTTGGCTAGCAACCAGTCTACCACAGAAAGTAATGGCAACCTACTGCGGGATAATCTTCTGCCCAGTCTTTTGAGACATGATTGCCAAAAAAAAGCGTGTATCACGTATGGCACTTAACTGAATAGTTGGAAACATAATTAAAACTTCTACTGGACATAAAGTAGGGGATCGGTTTTCTATTGTTATGAAGTAATAAATTGATCCCCCCACTAATTATACTTAATAATCTATCTCTTCTTCCATTTATGGGTTAATAGGATAAATTGGGTTCTATAGCCTTGGCTGGCAACCAGTCTACCGCAGAAAGCAATGGTAACCGACTGCAGCATAATCTTCTGCTCAGTCAGCCATGTCTCGTTCGAGACATGATCGCCCAAAGTGTGTATCACGTGTGGCACTTAACTGACTGACTGAATAGCCATACTCTTCTCACACCTGACAACTGTTAAGCACAAAAAAGTACTTTTAGTTTTTTACTAAAACAGGATATGCAGAATAAATGTTTTTAGTCCTTAAATCCAAGGCCAATTTGGAAAACATTTTTGGCACACCCAGGAAGAGAATCTATATTCTCTTCATTTTGAGAATGGAATTAAGTTTTAAACGGATTTAAATACTTTCTGCATAAACGGATATACTTCCTATATATAATATTTTCCTTTATTTTTGTTAACTCGGGTCATACTCTGTGCCATATTTGAAAGTCAATAAGAAAAATAAAGCGAAAAATACCGTAAAAAAAAAAAAAAAAAAAAAAAAAAAAAAAAAAAGGCAAATTTATTTAAATTATTTTTTTTCAGAAATTAAAGAAAAGACTGAGATATTTCTATTTACAGAAATAATTTTTGTTTTGTTTTTCGAATGCGTGATTTTTAAAATCCAAAGTGCTCAGAATATGAGACAAGTAAAAAAAAATTAAACGGAGAAGCTAAGGGAGATAATTCGGTGTTTAGGGCGTTAAATTTTTTCTCTCACCATTTTTACCAAAAGAACTAGTTGTGAAATCAGAAAAAAAATATCTATAATAGATATTTTTGTGTGGGTGCGTGCGGCTACCACCGTATGAAAAAAAAAAAAACAAAAAAAAAATTTTTGTGCAGTAAATCGGACAGATGACAAGCAGGAAAGCTGCTTGTAAACAGGATTTCGAATTTTCTGTTTCATTTTTTGACTTGTCTATTCATTTTCAAAACATTTTTTAAATAAAAAAAAAAAAAAAATAACTTTAAAAATTATAAAGTCAACTTGCAATGTGAAATCTGATAAAAAAAAAAAAAGATATGCGAATTTTCAATATTAAATCCGGTTAGTTTTTACGTAATTTCATTTTTTAATTAAATTTCGACACTTTCTTAAAAAATAAGTTAAACTGCAAAATAAAAACATTTTTAATTTCATTAAAAAAAAAAAATAGCATTTTTAAAGTTTTTTCTGATTCTTAGATTTTTTTAAGAGAAATTTAAGGATGGGTAAAAAGTGCGCGTGTGTAGTTCAAAAGGCTTGACTGTTTGACAAACAATACAATAAAAACAATTATCTTTTATAGTTACTAATGATAATTGAATGGATAATATCAGATTTAATCTAATTAAAACAAATCTAAATGCCTTATAAATTGGAGAAAAAAACACAAATTATTTAAAAAAAAAAAAAAAAAGCATGTTTCGCAACCGCCATGTAAACGATGGCGGAACACCGCCCAGAAAGTTATTTCAATATTTTCTACCAAAATGAACAAGAAATGTTTGCTTTTTAGGCATCTCATGTTTATCTATGGATAAATTCTTACCTTATAGTTCGCAAAATGTGATCCTGAATCGATAAACAAAACTCGAGAGAAAAATCCGTGGACTCTGGTCAGTCAACACGAATGTTCCTCTCTGCAAAACTTGTTCTTTTCTTCTCCGACTGAAGAATTGATGCACCAAAGCCGAACTTTTCCTTTCTCACAATTTGAACACACACACAAACATCATATTTATTTGGAGTTGTTTTTAAAAAAAATGAATTATTACAAATATAAAAACTAAATTTGATGAATATATTTCAATAAATTTTAAAATATTTTATAGAATTATAAATTTTTTTTTTCATTAGATGCACTAAAATTTCAGTTGATTTTTTTTATTTAATGCCGATTGTAATGTAACATAAACAATTTATTAAATTTACAATTTGATTATTCGATTTTAATCGTAAAAATGACGTAAAAATTATTGCTAATAGATTTTTAAGTTGAAAAATATAGCAATTTAAACTTAGAAGTTAAATAAATCATTTATGATTTATAATTATTTAACTTCTAAGTTTAATTTTTTTCATGCCAAATTTATAATAAATTTGGCATGAAAAAGCATATAGATTTTCTAAGCGTAATTTAGATATGGCACAAGGGCGAAAGTATTGAGAGCACTTAGTGAGGATCGAACTCACTACTCATTCGGTCGTAAAATAATTGAGAGTGAGACAAGCTTGCTAATTCACCATATACAAGTGCCCCAGAAAGTGTGTGTATGGACAATGACGTGTTTTTTTACAAACGTGTGTATTGGAAATTGATGATACAGACAGACAAGTTGCATTTCAAACAAAATATTTTATAACATTCAAAAATGCACATCTTGAATGTCCCAGCGTTACTTCAGTGTTTTTCAAAGACAAATAAATAGTTGTGAAGAACTTTGACTACTCAAACCTCTCTACGTCTAACTGTAACCAGCTATATGCATTTTTAGAAAAAATAAAAATAAAAAAAACACAGGGTACATCCCTTAAAAAGATTGAAATTTCTATATGAAAGACAGAAGTATTTTAGTAGTTAGATCTATCTATCGCCCGGTTCACACTCCACCCACGTCTATTGAACAGGTTAAGAGGCTCATCCCTTGTTCCCTGTTTAGGATGTGGTTTCCGGCTTTCTCTTTTCCAATCTTCTCACTTTGTTTTTTTTTTTTTCAATTGGAGTAGATAGACTAAACTATCGCCCGGTTCACACTCCACCCACGTCTATTGAACAGGTTAAGAGGCTCATCCCTTGTTCCCTGTTTAGGATGTGGTTTCCGGCTTTCTCTTTTCCAATCTTCTCACTTTGTTTTTTTTTTTTTTTTTCAATTGGAGTAGATAGACTAAACTATCGCCCGGTTCACACTCCACCCACGTCTATTGAACAGGTGTAGAGGCTCATCCCTTGTTCCCTGTTTAAGATGTGGTTTCCGGCTTTCTCTTTTTCAATCTTCTCACTCGTTTTCTTTTTTCTTTTTTTTCAATTGGAGTAGATAGATCTATCTATCGCCCGGTTCACACTCCACCCACATTTATTGAACAGGTGAAGAGGCTCATCCCTTGTTCCCTGTTTAGGATGTGGTTTCCGGCTTTCTCTTTTCCAATCTTTTCACTCCTTTTCTTTTTTCTTTTTTTTCAATTGGAGTAGATAGATTTATCTATCGCCCGGTTCACACTCCACTCACGTCTATTGAACAGGTTAAGAGGCTCATCCCTTGTTCCCTGTTTAGGATGTGGTTTCCGGCTTTCTCTTTTCCAATCTTTTCACTATTACATAGCCCCCTGCGCATCAGTGGCGTTACCACCTTGCTCGGGGTTATACAATTAAAAAAAAAAAGCATTAAAATTGCTAGGACTTTAAAATTCTCTTCATTCAAGTCCATGTAAAAAAGATTAAAAAATATAGTAATATTTTTAAATTTATTTAAATTTAATTAATTTTTAAATTTGTTTAAAAATTTAATTTAATGTTTGTGTATGTTTATTGTATATATAAACAATCACAATTAAATATAAAGCACTTCCTTAAAATGTCAAAGAAGAAAGTTGGGTTTGAGATGTTCATGTTGCCTCTTCTTATTCACCCAGGAGAGAACTCTCTACGACTGTGAGATGATCACGATGAATTTGTCTAATAATTTCTTCTTCCTCATATGTTTACTTTATGCCATCGTTATTTATCAATCATCCCAAGTTACTTTGCCAACCCTTTGTGAAGGTCAGATGTTTTTTTAATTTAATTTTTATCTATTTTTAATTATTAATTGTTTATTTCGTTTCACGGGTTTTTCTTTTATATAGGAAGGAAGGGGGGATCCGTTTTAAATGTCTAACAACACGTGTTGTTATTATGTACATGTTTTTCTTATTTATTACTACCTCCCCCAAAAATTGAATTATACTTTCTCCACAGACTCCCTAAATTTTTACTGTCTTTGGAAACACGTAATAGGCCATGAATGTTTAATTTTAAAATGTTATTTCAAAATTAAATTCTCCCACTACACAGACAAAAACAGCAACTGACAACAAAAAATGTAAATAAATAAAGGAAAAAAAAAATACAATTCACGCCGGGCGGGTAAAAAAATAAGAAGATGAATTGCAATTGTGAATTAAATGTGAAAATGTCAATATTCTCAGGGTTTCTCTATTTTTGTTGCTGTTAAGAAATTAAAAGTAAATAAAACCACGTTATTATCAGATGAGCCGTCTCAATCCTCATTTTTTTTGTTTGATAAATTAAGAAATTATTGAAACTTTCCATTTACATATCTTTCCTAAATACATTATAAAAATATTAATAATCAAAAAACAATAAATTAAAAAAATACTTCTTCTGTGCAACAAAAGAAAAGAAATAAATGACTTTTTTTTCATCATGATTTGAAATATATTTAAACAAAAAAAACAATAATTTTTCATTTTTACAATGAAATATTTTGGAACAGGATTTTTCGCTGAATTTTTTTTTTTTAACATCCGATTTTTAGTTAAGTATTTTTATTTATTTAATTTAAATATTTAAGTTCAAAATTTTTCTGGGTGCGGAAAATTATAATCACAGGAATTACTCAACCAACAAATCCATTTTTATTTTTCGCTTTAAATCAGGATTAGTGAGAGCGAGAAAGCTATTCACTTTGGCCTTTTTTCTATAATAAAACAATTTTTGTCTTGATGATTTATTTTGTTCATTAAAAAACGGTTTTAAAACCCATCTTCTAAAAAGTTATTCAAAGAGATAAGTCTTCATGGTGATGTCGTTGGGAAAGTGTTGGAAGTCTATCGCAGTTAATTTTTCTCCCGGTATGAGAAGAAGATATACCCAAACTCGAAATTGAGGTAAAAAAGAAAAGTAAAAGGAATTGTACAATTCATGAGGTGGAGCATGTTAAATTACAGACCCCACTACATTATTTACAGTTGGACTAAATATCCTCAATTTTTATTTTGGTGTTACTATCACATTTACAACGTTTCGACTGTTGTGCTCCCGGTCTTCAGCCGTCTGTCAGTCAAGGGAATTTCAAATTGGACCCTTTTTATTCATTCCATGACAGATTGTTCTCGTTACTCTCCACCATGTCTAGAGATATCTTGTCTTGATTAATTAACTTTTTGTCTCCTTTTTTTTAATTATTATTATTTTTATTTTTTTGCTGACATCGGGTCAGGTTGGGCCTGTGAACAACAGCAATTAAAGAGGTGGTTGTATGCTCTTCACAACTGCCCAATCAGAATCCTTGCTGCCGGATGCAGTTTACTGTCATGCCCAGGATCGAAGAACATCCTAAAGTTGTAATTAAGAGTGAGACAATGAAATCAGGCATGGCTGATCATGTATGTTGAATGAAGTAAAAATACTAGATAGAAAAGAAGGCTAGAGAATAAGACATCTGAAAGAATCAATGTTTACACTTGGCTATGACAATCACTTCACTAGGTGTGCCATATGGGAACCATTAATTAAGAAGTGTAGCGTGTAGCAGTGACTTGCCTTGGCAACCCAAACGGGTCAGAGTTGGGTGTATGTTTTCTAAGAGAGTGTGGCAATGGCGAATTGGCAAGCGTTGGTCAGATGGATAATTGGACAGCAGTTTGTGGTAAACAGAATTGGTGTTGCTTGTAGCCGTTTATATTTACTGTGCTGAGCACTCATTGGCTGAGTGGTTGCCAGGTCAAGTGCATAAAACGTGGTATGCTCATTTTGAGGGTGTCGTTGTTATTCGAGCTGTCGTTTATTACTTCATAAAAATAGAAAATCGATCCCCCACTTTATGCCAGTAGAAGTTTTAATTCTGTTTCCAAGTATTAAATTCAGTCAGTCAGTCGAGTGCCATATGTGATACACGCTTTGGGCGATCATGTCTTGAAAGAGATATGACTGACTGGGCAGAAGATTATCCCACAGTAGGTTGCTATTGCTTTCTGTGGTAGATTGGTTGCCAGCCAAGGCTATAGAACCCAATCTGTCCTATTATTTGACTCATAGCTAGAGGGAGAAGATATGTATTATATTATGTAGTAATTAGAGGGGGATCAGTTTATTACTTCATAACAATAGAAAACTGTTCCCCAACTGTATGCCCAGTAGAAGCCTTAATCATGTTTCCATCTATTATATTCAGTCAGTCAGTTAAGTGCCATACGTGATACAGGCTTTGGGTGATCATGTCTTGAAAGAGACATGATTGACTGGGCAGAAGATAATCCCACAGTAGGTTGCCATTGCTTTCTGTGGTAGACTGGTTGCCAGCCAAGGCTATAGAATCTAATCTGTCCTGTTATTTAACCCATAACTGGAGGGAAGAGACAGATTTATACTTTTCCCAAGGGTATTTGCGCGTAAGTGAATGCAAGGAATTCAACTGGAATTCGAACTTGGCTCTCCGAGTCGATATCCACTGTACCACAACGTACATCCAGTTGTATTGTCCTATAAAAGTTGACTTATGACACTACCGACCATAAGTTTGGGGCCACCCAAATGTTTTTCACAAAGTTTATAAAATTTCATTTTTAGCAGAATCAAATTCGCCGAGTTTGTATTTTTTGTTATTCTTATTCAGATGTCAAATAAAAAAAAAGGATTCTTTTCAACTTTAAGGTAAACATTTACTCAGTTTGCTACTTGACTCCTCTTATTGTGATCAAGTTTTTGCCAAAAATTCAAATTTATTCATATATTATAATTACGGTATAATCTATTTTTGTAAACCAGATTACTACAGTATAAATGGCAAGGAAGAAACAGATTAGCATTGAAAAAAAAGCTCAGGTTGAAATTCTTTCAAAAGAAGGATATTCTGAATGTGTTATTGCTAAAAAATTAAGTCTATCAAAAAATGGCGTGCATTATTGCTTTCAACGACTTTGTGAAACCGAGTTAAATATTGACAGAAAAAGATCTGGTGGGCCCAAAGTAACATCTGTTGTAGAGGAAAGGCACTTGACCATATCTAGCGAGAGGAATAGAAGAAAAACCGGAATTAATAATTGAAATGAATTCTACTCGGCAACATCCAATATCTTTTACTACTGTTAAAAGACGACTTCATTCTGCTGGGCTTAAAGACTGTGTAGCAGTTAAGAAATCACTATTAAAGAAGGAGAATAAGGGATGAAATTTATAGTACAGTTTGAAATGAACTTCCTAAAAATGAACAAATGTTGTTTAAATGCTTGCAGGATGCTTGAAAATCACTTTCACCAACTTATTTTTATAAGTTATTAGAAAGAATGCCAAGAATTTGCTCTGCATTAATAAAGGCTCGTGGTGATTTCTTTGATAAAAAGAAAATATGAATTAACTTTAATTAAATTTGAAATTATTCTATGTTAATTTTGGTTTTAATTATTGTACAATTGCGAGCAACAATGAAATATATCTATATTTGCTATTTCTTTCTCTTAGAGAATAAATCTAAGTGGTCCCAAACTTATGGTCAGTAGTGTATGAATGCGTTGAACTCGTTCTCTATGTGAATGGAGGAGAGATCAGCTTATCTTTAATTTCCTTTTCCATTGTTAACTGGATCAAAAGTCACATGTTTCAATAATATTTGTATATCTTCCTGATTAAGCCTGAATGTGAAAGTGTTATCTATGTATCTCAGCCATATAGTTGGCTTTCGTGACGTCATTCCTAAAGCCATTTCGTCAAAGTTCACCATTCATTGCATTCATATATGTGCAAATACCCTTGGGAAAGGCATAAATCCATCGCTTCTCCCTTCAGCTATGGGTTAAATAGCAGGACAGACTGGGTTCTATAGCTTTGGTTGACAACAAATCTACTGCAGAAAGTAATGGCAACCTGCTGTGGAAAAATCTTCTTTCCAGTCAGTCCATGTCTCTTTCGAGACATGATCGCCCAAGCATGTATCAGGTATGGCACTTAACTGATGTTCACCATCAATGGTGATAATTGGAAACCCATAGTCAAACTTTATTCCTGAAATAGACTGTATTTTTTTGTTTTTATTTCAAGTTCTTTTCAACAAGTGAAATTGACAATAATAAATTTTGTCTTGAAGGAGTTTTTATCACCCATCTTTCATGTTAAATATATGTTCAATACATTTAAAAATTTATCATTGGATAATTGTGACACTATCTCCAGCAGGGATACTTACTTTCCCTTCTCTCATTTAAAACAATGGAGAGAGAAATTGATATTAGCAATATTATTAGCAATGCTTTATTGCAATATGTGATGTGAGCTTATGTAAAAAAAAAAAATAATTTTAATACTATCAAATACTTGTAAAATATGGAGGAATAGAAAAATCAACTATTTTTTACTGTCATGTACTTCTAAAATCCGGGGAATATAAAATCTAATTATTTCTGGGAAAGTAAAGAAAGGGAAAATATAATTTTTTCTTCTTTCGTGAAAATGTTTAGCCAAAACAGATGTCAGAATTATTTGATGTGGTCACACAAGGCCAAGGTCCCTCGACAGACTTTCTGGTAAACAAGAGAGTCTGTGGGGAAATTGAAAAGAATCAAAATCTAATGTAAGCTGGCGAGATCTCATTCATCGAGCTAAACCCCTTCTGCAAATTGAATGGGCGGAAGATGATTTCATTTGCCGAGGGCTTCAGACCGGCCGGATCCCCAGAGAGGATCGAAACTGGTTATAAAAATCCGGACTCGGTGAGAAAAATCAGTTTTTACTCAGTTATTCAGCTTTCTTTTGGAGTTATTCAGATGTTGGCTGAATTGCCATCAGTCAAAATGTAACAACTATAGAAGAAGGTTCCCAACTGAGGAGCCATGACCCACGGCTGGTCGCCCACCATAGAATTTGTGGCTAAAGAGTTAATTTCGAATGAAGCCTGCCGCCAATTAACTTGAGGAGTTAATTTGGAATAATGCGCCATCGACCTGAATCCCGAAAGAACGTTATTATTTTTTTTTAATCGTCGGGAAAATCGAAAATTCTGATTCTTCGTTCATTCTACTTCGGTAAACTCCATCAAGTTCCGACAAGAGCCCGAAAGAACTTATTTTTCTTTACATCACCGAAAAGAGAAACGGACAGCTCTAATTTTAGATAATAGAGATTAGATTTTAGTGAAAATTTGAACAGCTTTGTCCACTTTAACGAAACTAACAAAACCTAGACAAGATATTTTTTCTTCTTAAGGATTAGAAGCTATGATGCTTTTAATGAACTTTCTCTCTCCGTTGTAACCGGCATTTTCGACGATTACATGTCATTTTCGACAACTGTATTCCTGGGAAAAGAAAGACATTGTTTTTTTTTATATATATATAGACATTTTTTGTAGCTCTGCAAGTGTATTCGACCTTGTTCATTTATTTTATTAATTTCTTTTTTTTGGTGCCGTATTTATTTTTTTCAAACCACAAGTGTACACCAGTGTCCGGACTGTCTCAAGAAGGTGGCTACTAAAATTGCATGACACGACCACTGGGATCTAATCACAACATTGGACAGTGGCGCATTGTGCTAAAAGACATCTTGTAAAACAGCTTTTGTGACGACATCATCGGACAAGAACATCACGACCAACATCGGCGACCAAACCAACCGGCCAGCCGAGTGGCAGTGTCACCACTGGGATCGTCATGAGTATCACATTAGACAGACGGCCAGCCTGGCTTGACGTGTTACATCTATCAGTACTGTCTCGACCGGGATCTGACCTGAGGGTTGCCAGCCGGGTGAACGAGGTGTTACATAATAATGACATTTTTGTCTATCCTGTGTTCACTGTTGAGTTTTTTGTCTTTAACCATTTTAGCCATGCAGTTTGCCTGATTCTTCATCAAATGACCTCATATCCAAAACTCGATTTGCCAGCATTTTTAAATACTCAGTCAGTTAAGTGCCATATGCAATACACGCTTTGGGCAATCATTTCTCAAAAGAGACATGACTGACTGGGCAGAAGATTATCTCGCAGTATGTTACCATTACTTTCTGTGGTAGACTGGTTGTCAGCCAAGGCTATAGAACCCAATCTGTCCTGTTATTTGACTCAGCGTTAGAGAGAGAAGATATGTATTATATTCATCATCATCATCATTTATCCATCACACCCAATGTAACAAACTGTTTTTTACGGGGCGGGGTTGTTAGCCCTGCACCCAACCCCCAAACCTGGAAGACTGGTGGACTGTTTTTGGTCCTTACGTTTACAGCACCTGGTATTCCCAAATGGTCATCCATTTAAGTACTGACCAGGCTTGATGTTGCTTAACTTCGGTGATTGGACGGGAACCAGTGCATTCAACACGACATAGCCGTAGACATGTATTATTTTATTAAGTAGTAATTAGTGGGGGATCAGTTTATTACTTCATAACAATAGAAAACTGATCCCCCACTTCATGCCCAGTAGAAGTTTTAATTGTTTCCAACTATTATATTCAATCAGTCAGTTAAGTGCCATATGTGATATACGCTTGGACGATCATATCTCTTTTGAGACATGACTGACTGGGCAGAAGATTATCCCGCAGTAGGTTGCCATTAATTTCTGCGGTAGACTGGTTGCTAGCCAGAGCTATAGAACCAAATCTGTCCTGTTATTTAACCCATAACTGGAGGGAAGAGACGAATTAATATCTTTCCCAATTGTATTTGCGCGTAAGTGAATGCAGGGAATTTAATGGGAATTTGAACTCAGCTCCCCAATTTGTCGTTCTGAGCTGATATCCACTGCACCACAACACACATTAACACACATTTAAATACTCAACACAGTTAAAAATATTCTCTTTTTAATCAAACTTATTCATCTTTTGCTCAAAATGTTTGGACACAAAAACATTTACATTAAGTTTCTGTTTATCTACCAATGTCTTATTTATTCCAATCTTTTTTATTGGCAGTTTGTAAGTACACGACCCTTGAACTTCATGAAAAATTAGCTGAAACAGAAAAATCCAAAGCTGTACTGGAAACTGGCCAAGGCTTAGACAAGAAAAAGCGAATACAGTATCAGTTCTCGTGAGTATTTGAGGAAATATTTAAGTAAGCGTGTCAAAATGTTACAGTAACCAAATTTATTAAATATTCTGTAAAATATTTGATAATTAGACACCCCATGTCAAATAATTGTAAAAAAAAAAATGATCTATCTATAGTAGTAATGCGACAAATAGACTTACCTCAAAAAGACAGAAGGTATGCTTTCTCTGCTACCGGCACGTTAAAGAAAGAACAGGACACAAGTGTAACTAGTTTTATGGAGGAGAGTGTGGTTGTCCTGTGTGAGGTGGCAAGACTTGATACATATAAGAGGGACCGAAATTGAGATAGGCAAGCAGTACTTTTTTTTTTTTTTTTGCATTTCAACACGGCAAGCACACATTTGCATATGTGCAGAGATTACCCACTAACATTAGAGAACAAGCTATTTCGGCAGAACGAGAAAATACAGTCGACAATTCTACTCCTGCAGCTTCTTCTCTCGCACTTCCCGTCTGTGGAACTCACTTCCATATTCTTGCTTTCCTGACGGCTACAACCTCCAGGAATTTAAATGCAATGTCAATACTCATCTGTTAACCACTTGACTCTAGTTCTTTCCTCACCCCCGTATATTCTTTCCTTTCTCTCCATCTTTGAAACTGTCATCACACCTGTATTCCCATCCTTCTCTTGCTCCTTTCTAACTGGTTCGTCTTTCTCTTCACTCTCTTCTACTTAATCTATTTACTCTTATGTAGCCCCCTGCACATCAGTGGCATTACCACCTTGCTCATTGTGATACGATTAAAAAAAAATATACATGGCAGGCAAAGCGTTTGACATTCGGCCGATTCCTGAAATTTCATGGCATTGCACCTGATCAGTGTCTGAATGGTTGGAACAGGTAACTGAGTGTGGGTAAAAGGCCCACATGGACGATGTACCACCAAGTACGGAGTTGGACGTGTCACCGGAACTACCAGTGTGCAGAATGTGTTGATCGACAAAATGCCACACCATGTGAAAGATTTGCAACCCACAGTGGGACCTGGCCCGCTGACAAGCTACTCTGATGTGTCTTCAGAGAGTGAAAGACTTATAATTGTCGAAGAGAGGCCAGGTGAACTGGCACCCAGCGTAGATGCAGGCGATACCTCTTCTGATGACACCTCTAATGGAGACCCTGTGACTATATCCCTGCAAAGAAGCAAATGGTGCAAAAGCCCCCACCCCCCCGAATGTTTCATGTGTGATCATAGGATCAGGGGGAGTGTAGTAGTAATGCAACAAATAGACTTACCTCGAAAAGACATAAGGTATGCTCTCTCTACTACCGGCATGTTAAAGAAAAAAAGAAAGAACAGTGTAACTAGTTTTATGGAGGAGAGTGTGGTAGTCTCGCCTGAGGTGGCTAAACTCAATACGTATAAGAGGGACTGAAATGGAGATGGGCAAGCAGTACGTTTTTTTTTTTTTTTTGGCGTTTTGGCACGGTGAGTGTCCATTTGCGTACATGCAGAGATTACCCACTGTAACAATAGAGAACATTAATCTAACCATCAATTTTGGCGCAGGTAAGGAAACATTATCTAGGAAACTAAATTTCAATTTCTTTTAAAAATAGCTTTTACCTTAAATAAAAAGTCTGTAGAACCCAAAGCAAAACATTTGATGTCTTTTTATCAAATATTTTCATTTTGATAATCAAGAATATATGTTGCTTAAATTTTAACTATCACCTATTTACAGAAGGACCCCCTACCATCTGTGAGAATGTCAATTGTAGATGCACTTATCTGCAGTTAGTGTAATCAGGAAAATCTGTCTTCTAAAACTGAAGCTATTTTATAAAATATATTTCAAATACATAAAATATAAGCAAAAAATATAATGAGTCTTTAATAATATTTTGAAAATATTCGAAAAATGAATCTTCAAAAAATTTCCTTAAACATCATTAAAACCAGATTGATGATTTCCTTAGAAAAAGTTTAATTGGCTTTTGAAATGTTTTTGCATCATTAATTTTTTTATATATAGTTTGTAGTTGTTAAATTAAATGTATTTTTCATTGATGGAGATTACATCCCATCTGTCATCAATTGGGCTGAAGTTAAATTTAACTGATTAAAGTAATCATTGAACTTATAAGTGTTCAATTCTTTTAGAAAATAATTTTAGACTGTTTTTTTTTCAAGAAAAGAAAATTTTAATTACATTTTAAGGAAGAGGGTATCAGCTTCATGGTGAAAAATTTTGAACATAAAGAAATAGTTTAGATTTCGTCATTTGCAGTCAGTCTTATAATGTTTCAAAGACATTCTTGCATAATTTCAAAGACATTCTTGCATAACCGCACATTGAAAGTGGTATTAAACGGACATGCCTCCCATACGAACGCGGGTGTCCCTCAAGGCTCTATCCTAGGTCCTACGCTCTTTCTGATCTACATTAATGATCTCCCCAATACTATAATATCCCAAGTAGGTATGTACGCCGATGACACCACAGTTTACTCTCGCCTCGATCAAAAATCTGGTGTGGGCGACAAAGCTAACCTTGCAGCTGAGCTTGGAAAGGACCTCCAATCCGTAGTGGACTGGGGTAAGAAATGGCTTGTAAATTTTAATGCTTCTAAAACAAAGCTACTATCAATTAACCATCATAGACAACCGCACCTACCTCCCATTAGCATGGACCAGGCTTGCCTCCCAGAGAGTAAAACACTGCGCCTCCTTGGTCTCACACTTTCAGCGGAACTCAAGTGGAATGACTATATCAAATACATTGCTAAATCCGCTGCTACGAAAGTCCGTTCTCTGTGCAGGGCCCGGAGGTTTTTCCGTCTGAATCTATCCTGCACATTTATAAATCTACCATCCGCCCGTGCATTGAATACTGTTGCCATATCTGGTCGGGTGCCCCTTCTCGATAAGGTACAGCGGAAGGTCTGTAATGTGATCGATACTGACTTGGCAGACCGCCTGCAGTCTCTCTCTCACCGGCGCGACGTGGCTTCCCTGTGTCTCTTCTATAAATACTTCCATGGCTTCTGCTCCGATGAACTTAGATCACTGGTGCGTCCTAGGTTCGAATTTGCACGAGATACTAGATTAGTAACTAGATCCCACCCTTTTACAGTGAAACCGATAAAATGCAACCGCAACTTCTACTCCAACAGTTTCTTTTCTCGTACTTCCCGACTGTGGAATTCCCTTCCACATGACTGCTTCCCCGATGGCTACAATCTCCAGGAGTTTAAATGTAAGGTCAATAGACACCTCCTAACACAATAACTCGCTTCCAATCTTTCAAACACTCTTCCCATCCTCCAAACTATCTATCACCCCCACCTTTGACATTTCCTATATCTAACCACTCTTTCTATTTACCTTCCCCTATGTAGCCCCAAGCGCAATAGTGGCAGTGGAATGCCTTGCTTGGGGTGAAACGATTTAAAAAAAAAAAAAATCTCTTCTTCTTCCAGCTATGGGTTAAATAATAAGACAGATTGGGTTATATAGCCTTGGCTGGCAACCAGTCTACTGCAGAAAGCAATGGCAACTTACTGCAGGATAATCTTCTGCCCAGTCAGTCATGTCTTGAAAGAGACATGATCGCCCAAAGTATGGCACTTAACTGAGTTGACCTTTTGACCTTTTATGTATGAAGTCTAAAAAAAAAAAAATATTTTCCATTTTATGCATAATAATCAGAGTAATAATTTCGTTGGATTCGATGCTTATTGTGTCATATAAGGAAAGTGTAGCTGCTGATATATTTTAATCAGGGTAGGCACTGCCTACCCTGAATAGCACATCTCTGATGTGTATACATGTTTAGAATATGTGTGCGTGTGTTTCGTGAAAAATTTGCATATTTTGGTTAAATGAGCTTCAATTTCTTTTTTTTTTTTTCTTATTTTGGACAGAGAATTACGTTTGACGGAAGCCCTACATGAACCACATGTGTGCGACCGTTTACTCAAATACAACATCCATAATGAGAAACCTGGGAGTTTGCGATATGCAAAAGGCCGAAGTGAAACAATGCAGACACTTCACGGATTGAGGTAACTTGCAGTTTTGCCTTCAAGGAACAGATTACAAATGCTAATAAAAACTAATTCTTTGAACCCTAATCCCCTGATGAGTACAGATTTCCCCCACCCCCTGTTCTCCATCTCATAAATATACACTTTGCACTGTGTCTACAATTCAATAAATAACAATTAGTGGATATCAGCTCGAAACGAGAATTTGGAGAACTGATTTCAAATTCCACTTGAATTCCTTGCATTCACTTAAACGCAAATATCCTTGGGAAAGGTATTAATTCGTCTCTTCCTTCCAGTTATAGGTTAAATAACAGGACAGATTGGGTTCTATAGCCTTGGTTGGCAACCAGTCTACCGCAGAAAGTAATGGCAACCTACTGCGGGATAATCTTCTGCCCAGTCAGTCATGTCTCAAAAGAGACATGATCGCCCAAGCGTGTATCACGTATGGCACTTAACTGACTGACTGAATATAATAGTTGGAAACATAATTAAAACTTCTACTGGGCATAAAGTAGGGGATCGGTTTTCTATTGTCATTAAGTAATAAACTGATCCCCCACTAAATATACGTAATATAATAAGGTTATAATAATCTATCTCTTCTCCTTCCAGTTATAAGTTAAATAACAGGACAGATTGGGTTCTATAGCCTTGGCTGGCAACCAGCCTACCGCAGAAAGCAATGGCAACCTACTGTGGGATAATCTTCTGCTCAGTCAGTCATGTATCTTTTGAGACATGATCACCCAAAGTGTGTATCACGTATGGTACTTAACTGACTATAATAGTTAAAAACATGATTAAGGCTGCTACTGGGCATAAAGTGGGGGATCGGTTTTCTATTGTTATCAAGTAATGAACTGATCCCCCTCTAATTAATATTTAATAATATAATACATATCTTCTCCCTCTAGCTATGAGTCAAATAACAGGACAGATTGGGTTCTATAGCCTTTGGCTGGCAACCAGTCTACCGCAGAAAGTAATGGCAGCCCACTGTGGGAAAATCTTCTGCCCAGTCAGTCAAGACCCTTTCGAGACATGATCACCCAAAGCTTGTATCACGTATGACACTTAACTGACTGACTGAATATAATAGTTGAAAACATAACTAAAACTTCTACTAGGCATAAAGTGGGAGATCAGTTTTCTATTGTTATGAAGTAATAAACTGATCCCCCACTGATTATACTTAATATAATAATGTAATATAATCTATCTCTTCTCTTTCCAGTTATGGGTTAAATAATAGGACAGATTGGGTTCTATAGCTTTGGCTGGCAACCAGTCTACCACAGAAAGCAATGGCAGCCCACTGCGGGAAAAATCTTCTGCCCACTCTTTTGAGACATGATCGCCCAAGTGTGTATCATGTATGGCACTTAACTACCTGAATGATATTTTAATGATGAATGAGTCATTATCAAAATTATGCAGTTGGTTGAAATTACTTGGTGATTTAATATTAGGTAAATGTCCCATGATTGACTGAATTGCCCATCATTATGGTGAAGTCATAATTGTAAACAAAATGCAGATGACTTTGACCTGGATTTATGCAATTTCACACAGCAGCCACTTGGGTTCAAAAGGTTAAAATTTATAACTTTGCTTATCACAATGTTTTTAAACAGATTGACAGTAACTCAAAAATTAATTTTTAATTTACAAAGAAGAAAACACAGTATAAAACCAAAGTTGAAAACAGTTTTTAAATTTATCTAAACTTATTTATAAATGGAACTTTGTCTGTGCGTGTGTGTGTCTGTTACCTATAGACTCCAAAACGGCTGAACGGATTTTCTTGAAAATTTACACAGTTGTACTATAGGCGTCTGCGAGTGTTCTTGGCTAGGTTTTGTGTCGAGGTACCCCCGATAAATATCGAAAATCGATTATTGAAAAAATCGGGTTATAGAAGGAGTGGTCTGATTTTAATCAAATTTGATACACTCATAGACAAAGACATAAGAAACGATATTCAGAAGTTTCAAGGTTGTAGTTCTTAAAATAGTGCAGAAAATCGATAATATATATATGTATAAATCGATACCATTAAATTCAAAATTTGACTTACATCCATTCATTTATCTTTCAGTCTACGGTTTTGCTTTAACTGGAAACTTTTTAGTCTTTTGTGCCAACGTCCAAAGAGTCTGAGCTCCAGGACCATGGACTAGTTTTAAAGCTTTCATTACACCCGAACAACGCCGGGCTGTACTGCTAGTCTTGTCATAAAATGAATTTGCGTTTAGTTCTTAATTTCTGAAATGAGGAGTTATCATTATTTTCTACAATCAAACCGATATCCTTATCTTTGTTATTATAAGAACATTTCAGTCATTATTTTCTGGCCTTCTTCAGCTGTCTATTGATTCGGGTCCTGGGTATGATGGTAAACTGCATCTGGCAACAAGGCCTCTGATTGGGAAGTTTTGAGGAGCATGGAACCACCTCTTAATTGCTGTTGTTCTCAGGTCCACCCTGACCCGGAGTGGTAGTACCTGTTAGGGTCCCAGCTATGGGCAAATAGTTAACTCCCAAACTGGGGTCAAAACACTATGAAAGTATAAAAATACACTTTTATAGAAAAATATACATTTTTGAAGAAAAAAAATTATTACCATTACACATTTTTGAAGGAAAAAAAAAATTATTACCATCATACATTTCTGAAGGAAAAAAAATTTTTTACCATAATACATTTTTGAAGGAGAAAAAAGTCATTACCAGCAATACATTTTTTAATACAAAACTAGACGACCTCTTCAGTTTTCTGAAATGAAATAAAATAAAAATAAATAATTTTTTCATCAAAATCTGACTAAATCAACCTTCTCACTATAACTGCACATTAAAGAAAATATCTAAAAACTCTACCTTTTTGGCATTAAATAAACCACAATGACTGATATGCCATTAAACAAAACTCAAACTCAGGTAACCTTCAGGGAATTTCTAACTGAAACCCTTTATTTCATTTATGAGGGTAGATTTTTCATGTTCTGTTATTGTTAAGTGTAATAAAAGGAAAAAAATGATGATTGACCAAAACTCAGAGATAAATCACAGTCAAATATTTAATTTAAGAAATACACCAAATAAAATATTTATAAATATACAATTTTTGTTGCATTCAAAAACAAAAAACATAGAGTTTACTACTGGCGAGTGTTACGAGGAGAAAAGGGGAAGGTAAGGTGTCCGATATCTTCACCCAGTTAAGTTGGCAAAGAAATTAAGTGCTATACTTTTTTGGAAATCTTTAAATGTGTTTATAAAGAATAATTTCAGTTAGGTCAATGAAAGAGTCAAAAATATGTATTTACCCATGTAGTTCCATATAGAGGTTCTCTTTCAGGTTTTAGTTGGTCGGCAACTTTATATAGATTCTTTCAGCTGGATATAAATCCTTGAATCAAATCCGGAGTTGATAATGTCAGCAAATCCTTTTAACAACTGAATACTCTCTTCCCAAAACCTCTTTTTACAGGTGCTAACACCTAATGTGCATATTTCTAGAACCATTCAAATTCTCTTGAATCTACTGGAATTTTCTTGATCATTCTAGTACCTTCCAAACGTTCTGTTTCTAATTTCCTTATTTTTACGACTACTTCATGAATTAAAACTTTTATGGAATAACACGTAGGACTCAATAGAATCCCTTACTACAACTTTTTAGACATTATTATTTTTTTTTTATATATAAATGCATCCTCGTAACATTATCCATATCTAAGGATATTTCACTTTTTTTTGTTTTAATATTGCTCGGTTATTGCTTGTCCTTATTTTGACTGTTTATTTTTCTTTTGGTAATTCCTGTCCTCAGGTGGAATCTATATATATATATATAAAAGGCAATCTGTGAGTCTGTGTGTGACTGTTCCCCATGCACGCCTACATTTTTTAAGCTACGCCATTCAAACTTTCTTGGGACACATATCTACAGGGAAGCCAGGTTGACACATACTTTTTGAGTTTAAGTTCAGCAATTTTCCTTTTCACACTTTTTGACTAATGGAGCCGATTGTTTACATTTGCTTCATAAAACATCTAAGATCTAAGATGGTTGCTAAATTACGTCACAGAAATCAAATCACACATGTCAAATGCAACTGAAATATTTTTTATTAAAAAAAAAGTGTTTTTTCAAAACAAAAACAAAATATGTAAAAACAAGTGCCAATAGTTAATTTAATTATTTAATTCTTTATTTTTTTTCAGATTTAATATTTCATACTTCAGAAAATGAAATAAAAAATATAAAGCTTTTTTTATCACTAAATATTTTATGCAGGAAATCAACTGTCTGTAATTCGTGTGGCATTAATGTAACTTTTTCCTCTAAAATTAAATGTCTACATATTTAAATATTCTTTGAAAATTTCTGAACTGAGTGCGTAATAGTTTTTATACTTCTAATTTCAGTAAAACAAAATAAATAATTTTTATTTTTATGTTAAATTCATTTAGTCAACAAAAAATGTAAATATTTTCCCTCGTAATTTTGAAACAAAACCAAATGTAATGTTGTTTACAATGTCACACAAAACATCAAATCACGTTTACGCAAAACAAAAGAAAATAGATTTTTAATGGAATTTTTGAAAATTTTCTGAGTTGCACGGGCAATGCCGGGCTATGATGCTAGTGTTTATTAAATTGTTTTAATGGGGTTTCTCTTTTACCGTCTTGATTTGAAAGTCTTTTATGAACACAACCAGAAAATAAAATTTCTCTATTTTGGATGTGCATTGTGGTGTAAGAATGAAAAATCATAAAGCCAAGTTCAAATTCCAATTGAATTTGTTGCATTCACTTTTGCACAAATACCCTTGGGAAAAATATTAATCCATCTCTTCACCCACCAGCTACAAATCAAATAGCAAGACAGATTGGGTTCTCTATCCTTGGTTGGCAACCAGTTTACTACAGAAAGGAATGGTGACCAACAGTGGGAAAATCTTCGGCTAAGTCAGTCATGGATAAAAAGAGACATGATCCTCAGAGCGTGTATAAAGTCTGGCACTTAACTGACTGATATATTAAACATGGAGGGTTTTATGACGAAATTTGAACATGAATTATTAAAACAGTATCACTGACAACATTAAAAGAATTTTGGACATTTTCTTTTACAGAATGAAAGGGGTTAAAGTTGACCTTGGTATTCCTGAAGATCTCTGGGATACACCCTCTGTGGAAGTGTCTGATTTGCATAGAAAGGTAAGTAACGATTCATTTTAAATTGGACTTCAACTGTAGCAGTAAACACATTTCATCACACAAAAAATGCACTAAAACACAGTTTGCATTTAAAACTTTTCCGTTACAACCAATTTGCATATAGAACTTTTCTGTTACACCCAATTGTTAGGCCCGTGCCCAACCCCCAAACCTGGAGGAAGGTGATTTTCTAAGCATAGCTTAGAAGTGACACACAGCCAAAAGTAGGGGGTACCCAGTGAAGATCAAACTCACTACTCAGTTATAATGATTCTAGCGAGACGAGCTTGCTAACCATTACACCACGCCGATGTGCCCATTTTGCATATAGTTAGCTATAAAAAATTCAAACCAAATTATACAATTATTAGAAAACATTTATTTCTAACTACACCTCAATTTTCACTTAGCTAAATAACCCACATGCCACATTCTACTCAAAACAAATTTTAAAATAAACCCAAACATACCAAAGTGCTGGCCATTATCAGCATGATTCTTGCTTGTTGTTTCCTTTACCTTTATTTCGGATATATTGGTCACAGAGAAATACTTCACACAAGGACAGAGGCTACAAGGGAGCATGGTTGACTACTTGTTCAACTATGAGGCTGTAAAAATGTTTTTCTGCAAGCACAGGAAGAGAACGGACTCTACTATCAATGTAACAAGCCCAGACAACGAGCAGTCAGCTGTATTAAGTATACTCTCCTTCACATTCATATACAGTATGTTTGATCGCTATTCTATAAAACTTACCAGAGGCATTTTTCATATTTTGTAAATGAAAATAAATCTTTGGTCATTTCTCAAAACCAGTGTCTAAATTGTTTCTTTGCTCTAACCAACTTCCACCCCAGATCACAACCAATCCATTGACTTTGTACCAAAATTTGCAAAACTCATCAGTTAAAAAAAAACATAACCTACAAATTGTTTCAAATAGTATTTACCTATATTTCTGAGATTAGTTAGTATTTACAGTATTTACATTATTCGGACTATTGTCCTCATCTTTGTTGCCATTTGTATGACGTTTAATAATAGATCATTCTATTTGTCTATATTTCTGAGATGAGGTAGTATTTACATTATTCGGACTATTGTCCTCATCTTTGTTGCCATTTGTATGACGTTTAATAATAGATCATTCTATTTGTCTATATTTCTGAGATGAGGTAGTATTTACATTATTCGGACTATTGTGCTCATCTTTGTTGCCATTTGTATGACGTTTAATAATAGATCATTCTATTTGTCTATATTTCTGAGATGAGGTAGTATTTACAGTATTTACATTATTCGGACTATTGTCCTCATCTTTGTTGCCATTTGTATGACATTTAATAATAGATCATTCTATTTGTCTATATTTCTGAGATGAGGTAGTATTTACAGTATTCGGACTATTGTCCTCATCTTTGTTGCCATTTGTATGACATTTAATAATAGATCATTCTATTTGTCTATATTTCTGAGATGAGGTAGTATTTACAGTATTTACATTATTCGGACGATTGTCCTCATCTTTGTTGCCATTTGTATGACGTTTAATAATAGATCATTCTATTTGTCTATATTTCTGAGATGAGGTAGTATTTACAGTATTTACATTATTCGGACTATTGTCCTCATCTTTGTTGCCATTTGTATGACGTTTAATAATAGATCATTCTATTTGTCTATATTTCTGAGATGAGGTAGTATTTACAGTATTTACATTATTCGGACGATTGTCCTCATCTTTGTTGCCATTTGTATGACATTTAATAATAGATCATTCTATTTGTCTATATTTCTGAGATGAGGTAGTATTTACAGTATTCGGACGATTGTCCTCATCTTTGTTGCCATTTGTATGACATTTAATAATAGATCATTCTATTTGTCTATATTTCTGAGATGAGGTAGTATTTACATTATTCGGACTATTGTCCTCATCTTTGTTGCCATTTGTATGACGTTTAATAATAGATCATTCTATTTGTCTATATTTCTGAGATGAGGTAGTATTTACAGTATTCGGACTATTGTCCTCATCTTTGTTGCCATTTGTATGACATTTAATAATAAATCATTCTATTTGTCTATATTTCTGAGATGAGGTAGTATTTACAGTATTTACATTATTTGGACTATTGTCCTCATCTTTGTTGCCATTTGTATGACGTTTAATAATAGATCATTCTATTTGTCTATATTTCTGAGATGAGGTAGTATTTACATTATTCGGACTATTGTCCTCATCTTTGTTGCCATTTGTATGATGTTTAATAATAGATCATTCTATTTGTCTATATTTCTGAGATGAGGTAGTATTTACAGTATTTACATTATTCTGACTATTGTCCTCATCTTTGTTGCCATTTGTACATCGTTTCGGCCGTTGTATGCTCTGGCCTTCTTTAGGTGCTAGGAATTTCAAACCGAACTCTTTATTACAATCATTGGGGTATATGAACTCCATTCCTTGTGTAAAGCCTCGATTGTAAGTCATGAGTTATCTCCCTCTAACCCTGCAAGTTATTTGTTCACCACTGCTATATTGAACTCACAACTCTAAGAGTCAAGTCAGGAACTAACCAATGTCTATATCCACTAGGCCATGTGTCCTTAAGTGATTGTAATACATATACCCCAGTGATTGTAATAAAGTGTTTGGTATGAAATTCCTAGCACATGAAGAAGGCAAAAGCGTACAACAGCCGAAACATCCTACAAATTGCAACAGAGATGAGGACAATAGTTCAAATAATGTAAATACTGTTGTTTTAAATAATATATAGAACAAAAAATCGATTTACTAAAATATCTATATTGTAGTAATTTTTCTCATTTGGGCGTATGCTTGGCAGCTTTTATTTGTGGTCGAAAGAACAATGCAAAATCCGGGTATTCTGCAGGAAAAAGACTTGGATCTCCCAGTTAACAAAGTCCTTCCCTTGAGTAAATGTTTTGTATATTTTTCCGCATGTTCCCATAGATTCCTGAGTATGATGGTAAACTGCATCTGGCAGCAAAACCTCTGACTGGATGGTTGTGAGGAGGATGGAACCACCTCTTAATTGCTGTGGTTCCCAGGTCCACCCTGACCCACGTTGGTAGCACCTGTTAGAGTCCATCGATGGGTAAATAGTTAACCCCCCAAACTGGGGTCAAAACACGATGAAAGACTTTTATAGAAATATATACGTTTTGAAAGAAAAATATTATCAACAATAATTTTCTGAAGGTAAAATTATTGCCATAACACATTTTTGAAGGAAAAAAAAAATATAACCAGCAATACATTTTTTAATACAAAACTAGAAGGCTTCTTCAGTTTTCTAAAATAAAAAAATAAATTTTTCATCAAAATCTGACTAAACCTTCTCACTATAACCGAACAATAAAAAATAACTTGAAATCCTATCTTTTTGGCATTAAATAACCCACAGAGGCTGACATGCCATTAAACAAAACTCAAACTTGTTCCCATGGAAGGAACGAGAAATCTGAGTGTGAAACTGCTAGCACTGGTACATGACTTCTGCAGCAAAAATTGTGTGTAGTTTTTTTTCTTTGGGTAGTTAACTTTAAGGGGGATTTCTCTGCCTATTCCTATAAGGAACAAGAAATCTGAAGTCAAACTGCCAGGGTAGGCCACATGTCTTCTACAGCAAGGGTTGAGTAGCCCTTCAAGCTGGCCTTGAAGGTATACGCCATTGAAAGGGTAAAGTGAAAAAAAGGCCAAATAAGGCTCAGTATTTTTATGACTTCTCAGACTTCCAGTTGTACCTTGTTGATTAATTCTGTTGCTACGACTGCTGAATTGAGCAAAGTAAGGAAGCCTCCATATGCCACAATGTACAACAAATAAGGCTCAGTATTTTTATGACTTCTCAGACTTCCAGTTGTACCTTGTTGATTAATTCTGTTGCTACTACTGCTGAATTGAGCAAAGTAAGGAAGCCTCCATATGCCACAATATACAACAAGTGAAATAGTCTCTATAATTTTATTACCTTGATTTCTGTGGTTATTATTTTTAATGTTTTTTCAAATTATCATCTTCATCTTTATTGTTTTTATCCAAACATTTTTTATGCTGTATCTTTTGGTCTCCCTCAAGTATTCATTGTGTTACATGTTAAGTTGTAACAAAAGAAAAAAAATGGTTGACCAAAACACAGAGCTAAATTACAAACAAATATTTAATTTTACAATAAACACAAGATAAGATATTTACAAAATTTACAATTTTTTGCATTCAAAGCAGAAATATAGAATTTACTACTGGCAAGTGTTACAGGTAAGTGTTACGAAGGTGAAGGAAGGTGAGTCAAACCCAGTTAAGCTAGCAAAGTAGTTTAAGTGCTATATTTTTTGGAAATCCTCAAATGTGTATATAAAGAATAATTTTTAGTTTGGTTAATGAAAGAGTCAAAATATCTATTTATCCATTTAGTTCCATGAGGTTCTCTTTCAGGTTTTAGTTGGTTGGCAACTTTTCCTAGCGATTCTTTCAGCTGGATATACAAATGAAATTGATAATGTCATCAAATCCTGTTAACAACTAACTGGTCTCTTCCTCAAAACCTTTTTTTTTATAGGGGCTAACACCTAATTTGCATATTTCTAGTTTGTTTTTGAGGCTTAAAGACCTATCAATCTTTATGGGATCATTTTAATGTCATAACCAGTGATTTTTGGGTAAGGTTATTTTATTTTTACAATGTTTTTCTTTTCACGATTCATTGGGATTTGTTTTTTTTAAGAGCAGGGTCCCCAAGTCCTACTCTTATTATTTAACCCATAACTGGAGGGAAAGGACGGATTAATACCTTTCCCAAGGGTACCAGTGATTAAGTGAATGCAGGGTATTCAACTGGAATTCGAACTCGGCTCACCAATTTCTCTTTCCGAGCTGATATCCACTGCACCACAACGCACATCCGTCACTATACGCTTACAGCACCTGGTATTTCCAAGCGGTCACCCATCTAAGTACTGACCAGGCTCAACGTTGCTTAACTTCAGTGATCAAGTGAGAACCGGTGTATTCAACGTGATAGGCCGTAAGCCTGCATATTTCTAGAATCATTTCAAATTTTCTAGATTTTACTGTAATTTTCTCGAACATTCTAGGATCTTCTAAACATTCTATTTCCAATTTCTCTACTTAACAACTATTTCATGAATTAAAACATTTTTGTAATAACAAGTAGGACTTAGTAGAATCCCTTACTATAACTTTTTAGACATTATTAATATTATTTAATATAAATGCATCCTAGTAACAATTGATAATCTGTGGTAATGTCTTACATGTTCAGTTGTAAAAAAAGTAAAGGGTACTGAATCTTACTGACCAAGGGAAAAAGGAACAAAAAGCCAGGAAAAAATGTGATATCAATTTTGAAACCGGTTACGTCCAGGTTTCTATTGGCAGTTTTTCCAATCAGTCTTTTCACCTATATCACTAGCCAATAAAAATGTGTGAAGTCAGGTGGAATAAAAATTAGGGTTGATATTAAATTCCCTTTGAGTTTTCTGGGTGCTAGTTCTTTTGATGAATGTTTTGCCTGTTAAATGTTTCCGTGTGTTATTTGCATTAACCCTTCTGTAGGTAAATGTGTCCCCTACTAATTGCTCGTGTATTTGTGAGAGTGCAGCTTTTAAGCTAGTATATACACACACACACACACACACACACACACACACACATATATATATATATATATAAGTGGACTAGCAGTATAGCCCGGCATTGCTCGGGTGTAATGAAAGCTTTGAAACTAATCCATGATCCTGAAACTCAGACTCTTTGGAAGTTGGCAAGAAAGACTAAAAAGCAATAGTTGTTTCCAGTCAAAGTGAAACCGTAGATTGAAAGGAAAATGAATGGATGTAAGTCAAATTTTGATTTCTGGCATCGATGTCAAATAGGTTTTCTGTCGCAAACTGAATTTTGAAGGCTAAATAAGTCCTTTGAGTAAATAGTATCATGGCTGAGATTAAGAACTACAATTATACCTACTTCAAAACCCCCGAGCAAAAACCAAAATAAAAGGGCTGAAAACCTGATTTTGAGCAAACTGATAGGATATTAGGGTATCAATTTCCAATATCTGAGTCAAATAAGTCATCCAAACTTAAACTAACCCAAGTAAGTCCATGAAAACTTATTGTACCCATCAGGAGTAAAATTGGAGAAAATAAGCCATATTGATGGCTGAATATTGGTTTTTGATTCGATAGAATATCGGGGGTATTGATTTCTGATATCAGGGAAAATGAGTCATCTGAGAAGATCTGCTAATGTTTGAGACCAAAAACTATAATTTTATCAAGTTAGAGCAAATTCTGCAGCAAGAACCACGATAAAAAGGCTGAAATCCTGATCTTTATAAGACCTGATCAGATATCAGGGTATCGATTTCCGATATTGGGAGGAAATCAAAATAAAATAAGCTCATGACCTGACCAGAAGCCTAAAGAATATTTGTGTGAAGTTTGGTGAGAATCAGATAAAAATTGTGGATTTGTATAAAGGACATACAGACAGATAGACAGACACACACACAAACATCTTGCCTTTTATATCTCTATATATATATATATATATATATTAATGTCAACACCTAGTGGCGACAGTCCGTTTCATGCTTAAATGCAATCTTCAAGGCCTGAAGTGTGTATGTAAGCACGAAACAAACTGTCGCCTCTTGGTGTTGACTTCAATGTCCACTTTTATATTTACAAATGCTCTGTTCCTAATATTGAGCACTTTAAGCCATCAATATAGCAGACCTGAATATATATATTTGTAATTTTGTTATTACAATCGTTTATAAAAGTTATTCGACTGAATTTATATTTTATTCATTTATAATTGTTATTCATTTCTTTGTTACTAAATTATACTAAATTGCTCGGTTGTTTAAAGGTCGTTCGATACAGATAGTTTGAAATTTTTGTTATTCTGCTAGTGACCTCTTCCAAGGAAAGAATTTCGAAGACTGTTAATCTTTGAATTCAGCCATTTTCGACTTCTCCCCCTATCGGGTTACTGGACACTTGTCTTATTCCATCCCTCCCCCTCTCTCTCTGTCTGTCACTTTCATATGGGCTGCGACTCGCCGACAAAATTATTCTGGAGAACAAGTGTAAAATCAGGCATGTCCGATAGAAATTTTATCAACTTTTTCAGTTATCGGCATGTAGTAAGTTTGAGTTTCTGTTTAATTTATTCGACTGAATTTGTATTTTATTCATTTATAATTGTTATTCATTTCTTTGTTACTAAATTATACTAAATTGCTCGGTTGTTTAAAGGTCGTTCGATACAGATAGTTTGAAATTTTTGTTATTCTGCTAGTGACCTCTTCCAAGGAAAGAATTTCAAAGACTGTTAATCTTTGAATTCAGCCATTTTCGACTTGTACTAAGTTAAAACTTAATAACTTTATATATCCAAATGTCTAAGGAGCGAGGAAGGTGTTAGCAGCATTCAGGACACTGATTTAGAACAGTGCTCAATATAGAAATGGATCTGAGTATTTATGATAAATCAGTTAGCAAATACTAATTTTAAAATAGCGTTAACTACCTGATGAAACATCGATCCTTCAATGTCGGAAACAAAAAAAGACCCTTATGTCGAGTTGAGAATCTTTTGTTTGAAATATTCTTAAAGTAAGTCTTTTTTTTTTTTTCCTGCCTAATTTTAAATTTTAAGCTTTTCATGTTTAATTGGTTTGCTTTAATTCTTTCTTTTTTTTATTTTAGCAGAAATCTCTTGACTGGACTTTTACTACCATATTTTTTTTTTAATTGGAGTAGATAGGTCTATCTATCGCCCAGTTCACACTCCACCTACGTCTATTGAACAGGTTAAGAGGCTCATCCCTTGTTCCCTGTTTAGGATGTGGTTTCCGGCTTTCTCTTTTCCAATCTTCTCACTTTTTCAATTGGAGTAGATAGATCTATCTATCGCCCAGTTCACACTCCACCCTCGTCTATTGAACAGGTTAAGAGGCTCATCCCTTGTTCCCTGTTTAGGATATGGTTTCCGGCTTTCTCTTTTCCAATCTTTTCACTATTATGTAGCCCCCTGCACATCAGTGGTGTTACCGCCTTGCTCGGGGTGATACGATTAATAAAAATAAAAATAAAAAAAAATAATATCACTACACAAAATGTTCATGTTTCAGAACAAAACTGTTCCTCTTCAGGTGATATGTAAATATAAATGGTGAAAACGATTTATTTTTGCAAATTTAAGATGAATTTTGGGTTATTTAGAAAATTAGGGAGTGGTAGTCGGAGGTGTGTCAAAATGTTTAATCAAGATTTAGGATTATGTAACCATGGAGATTCTAAAATTTGGGTTATGGAGGGGGGCAGGATGACTTAGATCTAGACATGTCACTTTTTAATTTTTGTCTCCCTATCCCTAATTGATAGTAGGGATAGGGAGACATGGAAAGTTATGATCGCCTACGTCCTGAAGGGACAGGGCACATAGAAGAACGTAAACAAAAACAATTTATTTATGAAATTTAACAAAATCTGTTATGAAAAGGATTAACTTTGACATATTTTTAATCTCTTTGTTTAGATATTATTTTTAATGGATGTCAGAGTTAATCCATTTCATAATGGATTTTGTAAATAAAATGTCATTGTTTACGAAAATAGAGAAGATGTGAATATTTTTAAAAAATCAGGAAAATGTGGGTTCAAAAGCACTATTTCAATCTTTGTTTGATCTTTAGTCTGCATGGTCGAGTGGTTTAAGACACGTCAGATCTAATGGCGGTTTCGGAGACATATTTTCCTAACAAGATTTCAGGATTATTCTGATCAGTAATTGTAAATAAATATTCTGTTTAATTATAAAAAAAACAGTATCTACTCAAATACTGATTATCCATTAAAAATAATGTTTAAACAAATAAATTAAAAATATGTTGGAGTTAATTCATTTCATAATCGATTTCAGAAAATTTAAATATATATATATATATATATATATATATATATATATATATATATATATATACATACAAAGAATCTCAAGCTAGCCAAAACCTACCGCGGTTTCACACTACAGCTCGTTTTTTGTGGTTGGTTGTTTTTTTTTCTTTACTGCGGATGTTTTGTCCTTATTCCACGGATTTCTTTTTTTCTCCCCTCTTATCCAACGCCTTAGTGCACCGGATTGTAATGGAATTAGGTTCTGTTTGTTAATGGTTTTTCTTAAGGTTTATCTTAGTATAAATTTAAAACTTAAATACTTGCAGAGTCTATTTAGTTATTATTTTGAATATATATATATATATATCCGAGTGAAGACAGAATGATTTCAAAAAATTTAATAGAAAAAACAGTCTCCAAACGATGATCTAATTAAAAATTAAAATTTAATTGAAAAAAATATATTTCCTAAATCCAACGTTAAGATTAAATACACTAATTTACATTAATTATAAAGACTCTGCTTAAATAAAAATATCCGCCCCCTCCCTTTTCTGAAATCGTTTATAAAATGAATTACCTCCAACATATATATATATATATATATATATATATATATATATATATATATAGTGTATCTACTGAGTTTGATGCCAGAGCTTTTGGGTATTTCCATCTATGTGGTTATATATTTTTTACATCTGTGGAGTTTGTAGTCGTATTTTTAGCTTGTGTAAGTATATATCTAATTATGTTTATATGTTCATCCACTGAAATATGATTGTGTCTGCCATGACCTCATTCATTCAAGTCTAGTCATGTTATGAATCTGCTCTGACTGTATCCAATATTGTGGCAATTCAGTCTGAGTCCAAATAGAGCTTTAAAATTTAACAGACAAATTGACAAGTTGATAAAAACAAAATTTTGAAATATGTGCATGTATATATGCATGCATATATTAATCTTTATATCTGTCTGTTTGCCAGTGTATGTGTATATACATGTCTATTTTTCCATGTGTGGATGTTTTTTAGGTTTATTTATGTATGCGTTCTTTTCTCATCCTCATTTAATATATGAATAACTTTCTAAATCTAATAAATTGTTAAACTTAGAGGAATTTTTTTTTTAATTTCGCAATAATAATAAAGTAGATCTAATAGTCAATTAATAGTCAATAATAGTCAATTAATAATAGTCAATTAATATATAATATAGTCAATTAATATATAATATATAATATAGTCAATTAATATATAATAGTCAATTAATAGTCAATAATAGTCAATTAATAGTCAATCTAATAGTCAATTAATAATGCTGATCTCAATTTAATCAAATATTAATACTAATGCTCCCCAAGATTATTTTTAAATCTGCTGACATATTCTCCAAATTAGAAGTTGCTTTATTTTGATTGGTCCACATTGTACATACAACAATGTCTCCCTGATGAAAGGGGTTTTGCTTGTTTTTAACCTTTTAAAAATCTTCAACTTGAAATAAACCTCATCACTTGACAAGACACAAGAAGTGTCGAAACAAAATAGCTACTTTTGTAGTGATATTATAACATGTCCATGTTATAATTTTTGAATAAATATTATTAGCTCTACTTTGTATTGAGCACCTTTTTAAGAATAGTGTTTCTTTGGATACAGAATATTATTCCATCCATACATACCCTATACTTGTGTATATATATATATATCAGTCATGAGACATGATCGCCCAAGCGTGTATTAAATATGGCACTTAACTGATATATATATATATATATATATATATATATATATATATATATATATCAGTCAGTTAAGTGCCATATGTGATACATGCTTGGGCGATCATGTCTCAAAAGAAACATAACTGATTGGGTAGAAGATTATCCTGCAGAAGGTTGCCATTACCTTTTGTAGTAGACTGGTTGACAGCCAAGGCTATAGAACCCAATCTGTCCTGTTATTTAACCCATAACTGGTGAGAAGAGATGGATTTATACCTTTCCCATGGGTATTTGTGCATAAGTAAAGGCAAGGAATTCAACTGGAATTTGAACTAGGCTCACCAATTTAGGGTTGAATGAAAGGTACAAAAACAAACCCTGCCTATATAAAGCTTAAAAAAAGAAACAAAAACCTATCAACACAAAATGCCTTTAGTATAAAGGAAACCCATATGGGAAACTGAAACAGATTCATAATAACATTATAATTGTTTGACAATTATGGTCTTGACAACGAGTTACAATCATAGGAAATGTGAAACTTTATTCTGATATCTTGCTTCCTTGCTGTTTCAAAATTTAAATGCAATGTCAATTGCCATCTGTCTTCCAGAATCCTGTTACTTTATGATCTTTTTCCTCACTAGACTCCCCTCTTTTTCACTCCCTGTATCTATCTGTATCCTAGTGCCAATATTGGGGGAAAGTGATTAAAATACAATGAACTGTTTACTCTTTACTAACAGGCCAGATAGCTGGGGGGGGGGTGGACAGAGGAAAGCAACAGATAACATATTTGAAGGACCTAATCAGGTGGATTGCATGGTGTAACAGGAGAAGGCGTGCTAAGAGCCATCAGTGATATGGAGACATGGAAGGCCATGATTGCCTTCATCCTGAAAGGACAAGGCATATAGAAAAAATATATAAATGCCAACTGTTTATAAGAAATTATGATGTGGATATAAAATGGGGGATCAATTCTAAATTATAATCACTATATAAACTGATCCCTCATTTTGTGGCCATGCTAGTTTCTATACATTTATATTCTAGATTTATGGGCTTGAGCTAGTGGATGGTAGAGCCGGGTTTGGGTGGTGTAACAGGAGTAAGCATGCTAAGATCCACCGGGGATAGGGAGACGTGGAAAGCCATGATCGCCTATGTCCTGAAAGGACAGGTTACATAGAAGAAAAATATATATGCCAACTGTTTATAAGAAATCATAATGTGGATATAAAGTGGGGGATCAAATCTATATTATAATTAATATATAAACTGATCCCTTATTTTGTGGCCATGCTAGTTTCTATACATTTATATTCTAGATTTATGGGCTTGAGCTAGTGGATGGTAGAGCCAGGTTTAGGTAGTGTAACAGGAGTAGGCATGCGAAGATCCACCGGGGATAGGGAAACGTGGAAAGTCATGATCGCCCTACATCTTGAAGGGACAGGACACATAGAAGAAGAAAGTAAACAAAGACAATTTGGGAAATTTGACAAAATCTGCTATAAAAAGGATTAACTTTGACATATTTTTATTCTATTTGTTTAGACATTATTTTTAATGGCTGTCAGAGTTAATCCATTTCATAATGGATTTTGTAAATAAATTGTCATTGTTTGCGAAAATAGAGAAGATGCAAATATTTAAAAAAAAATCAGGAAAGTGTGGTTTCAAAAGCACTATTTCAAGCTTTGTTTATTTTTCAGTGTATCCGTCTGGTGGAAGATCATGAAACTGATATTGAAGACTGGTATTTCAATCATCAAGGTAGAAGATCTTTACAAGAATATCTTTGTAAAGATATTGTACTTTTATCTCATGAAGCTGGTAAGTCCTTCTTTCTTTGTCCTCTTTTTTTTCAAGTACTTGTTTGCTTATCTTACAAACAGTTAACAGTGATTTCTACCTGAATTTCTGTGAGTATTTATGCTATTTACACTCAGACTATTTTCCTCATTTTTATTTTGTTATTGTCATAATATTTTGACTTGTCAATCAAGGTAATTTTGAACCAAACCCTTTATTTAATCTACAACAATAGATTATTCTCAATTTAATGCCCAAGGGGCATTAAATTGAGGGGTATTAAATAGGGGTATTTCATGTTGTGGTAGAGTGGATATCACCTTGGAATGACAAATCACGAAGTTGAGTTCAAATTCCAGTTGAATCTCTTGCATTCACTTACACACAAATACCCTTTGGTAAGGTATTAATTCGTCTCTTCCCTCCAGTTATGGGTTAAATAATAGAATAGATTGGGTTCTGTAGTCTTGGCTGGCAACCAATCTACCACAGAAAGCAATGGCAGCCCACTGCGGGAAAATCTTCTGCCCAATCAGTCATGTCTCTTTCGAGACATGATCGTCCAAAGCATGTATCACATATGACACTTAATTGACTGACTGAATATAATAGTTGGAAACATAATTAAAACTTCTACTGGACATAAAGTGGGGGATCGGTTTTATATTATTATGAAGTAATAAACTGATCCCCCACTAATGATGCTTAATATAATAATGTAATATAATCTATCTCTTCTCCTTCCAGTTATGGATTAAATAATAGGATACATTGGGTTCCATAGCCTTGGCTGGCAACCAGTCTACTGCAGAAAGCAATGGCAACCTACTGCGGGATAATCTTCAGCCCAGTCAGTCATGTCTCTTGAAAGACATGATCACCCAAAGCATGTATCACGTATGGCACTTAATTGACATATTTAGTGCTGTTATTGCTTGCTATGTTTCCATTAAGTCTAAGTGTGCACTACCCAGCCCAGAGATTGTATTCATAGTTTCTATGTCATCACAAACCAATGTTTTTAATCCACTTTGTTATCGTCCCATGGGATAATCTTGAGTGTAGAACTTGAAGCCTTAAATCTAATTTGCCTGCTGCAGCTTGTTGTACTTAACTGCTTTCACTGAGGCTTCTCTTTTCTCACTGCTGCTACTAGTATTCTGTGCATGGAATACTGCTGCCATATATGGTCAGGCACCCCTGCTGTTCATCTCAGTGTTCTCAACAGGCTCCAAAGGAGAATCAGTAATGTGATAGGTACCGACTTAGCAGCTCGACTACAGCCACTTCCCCACCGACGAGATGTGGCCTCCCTTTGTCTGTTCTATAAATACTTTCATGGCTTCTGCTCTAATGAACTTAAGTCACTGGTGCCTCTGCAACAGGTGTTTACTCGTGCAACCAGATTGGCAACTAGGTCCCACCCATTCACAGTTAGATTAACCAAATGCAGATGACAATTCTACTCTTGCAGCTTCTTCTCTCGCACTTCTCGCCTGTGGAACTCGCTCCCATATTCTTGCTTTCCTGACGGCTACAACCTCCAGGAATTTAAATGCAATGTCAATACTCATCTCTTAACCACTTGACTCTAGTTCTTTCTACACCAACCCGTATATCCTTTCCTTTCTCTCCACCTTTACAACTGTCATCACACCTGTATTCCCATCCTTCTCTTGCTCCTTTCTAATTGATTTGTCTTCCTCTTCACTCTCTTCTACTTAATCTTTTTACTCTTATGTAGCCCCCTCCTGCACATCAGTGGCATTTCCGCCTTGCTCGGGGTGATACAATTAAAAAAGAAAAAAGAAGCCTGGCTGTCATTTCTCTTCAATTATTAACAGCTCCCATATTATTGACAGAGGGTTCATTCTTTAAAAAGCACTCCATGAATACAGCCTTGTGTCAGATTGGATGTATTTAGACTTTCTCAGTTATTTACTTTTGGGAAGAAAAATGTGACTAAATTTCTATAGTCAAGATTTTCAGGTCATTATCCCCTGTTTGTTTTGAACGGCTAAGTTAGTATTTACATTCCCATGAATATCCACATCTTTGTTGTTATCATTACAACACTAGCAGTAAAGGCAGGCATTGCTCAGGTATGATGAAAGCTTTAAAACTAATCCATGGTCCTGAAGCTCAGAATCAGCCTAAAGAATATTTGAAATAATAAAATAATTGCGACAATTTACCAATCGAACCTAATACATACATATATATATATATATATATATATATATATATATATATATATATATATATACTAGCAGTATAGCCTGGCATTGCTCGAGTGTAATGAAAGCTTTAAAATTTATCCATGGTCCTGGAGCTCAGACTCTTTGGACATTGGCACGAAAGACTAAAAAGCAATAGTTGTTTCCAGTTAAAGCAAAACCGTAGACTGAAAGAAAAATGAATGGATGTAAGTCAAATTTTGATTTCCTGGTATCGATATCAAATCAGTTTTTTTCGTTGTAAACTGAATTTTGAAGGCTAAATAAGTCCTCTGAGTAAATGGTATCATGGCTGAGACTAAGAACTACAATTATACCTACTTAGAGCCAAACCTGAAGCAAAAACTAAAATAAAAGGGCTGAAAAAAATACAGGCAGATAAACAGACACACAGGCAGATAAACAGACACACACACAAATATCTTGCCTTTTATATATATATATATATATATATATATATATATATATAGATATAGATATATATATATAATCGATTTTTCTGCACTATTGTAAGAACTGCAACCTTGAAACTTCTAAATATCGTTTCTTATGTCTTTGTCTATAAGTGTATCAAATTTGATTAAAATTCGACCACTCCTTCTATTACCTGATTTTTTTTATCATCGATTTTCGCTATTTATTGGGGGTACCTCGACACAAAACCTAGCTAAGAACACTCGCAGACGCTATAGTACAACTGTGTAAATTTTCAAGAAAATCGGTTGAGCCGTTTTGGAGTCTATAGGTAACGGGGACACACACACACACACACACACACACACACACACACACAGACTAAGTTCCATTTATAAATAAGTTTAGATTTTTACTCTATAATTTTGTGCTTTCATCATTCATGATGTGCTTGTCAATGAGTGCATGGATCGCACTGAGTTTCAACAAGTGGCAGGAAATACTCAAACCCCAGAAGCTATTATTATACAAAAAAACCATCTCAAATTAAATATCAGTCACCACAGGAGTAGAGTACCTTGAATTGTAGACGATATAATTAACGTTCACGTATATTAAAATAAGTGAAAATACAAAAATATAAATGACATTCTTTTTATGCTATTTTAATTTCTTTAAAAAGGTATGAATTCATCTCTTCTCCCCCAAGTTATGGATAAATAGCAGGATGGACTGGGTTCTATGGCCTCGGTTGCAGGAAAATCTTTTGCCTAGTCTGTCATGATTTGAAAGTGTTATGGTGAAACACACCTATTCCTCAGATAATGGACTCTCTCTCCTTTATTAATAACAGTTAACAAGAAGTTAACTTGAGAAGTTCTTGGAAGTTCTTGGGAAGTTCTTTAGAGTTCTATTAGAGTTCAGTTGAACTTCTAGGCAGTTGATATTCATTGGCAGTTAGCCGAATACTAAGGAGTCAGCTTACAGTGGAAGATTACCAAGTTCCTAACATTTTGGGTGCGTTAAGTCGATTAGCAACCGACATAGCACGATTATAACCTTCAGTGCGAAAACTACTCCACAACAGAAAGAGACATGATCACCCAAGTGTGTATCATGTATGGCACTTAACTGACTGTTTGGATGAACACTTGCTGCTTGTTTTTTGTTTATTATTATTATTCATTTTAATGCAAATGTAAGGGGATACATTTAGATCTTAAAAATTAAGTTTTCAAATTTCTTTTGAATTTTTTGAATTTTTTTCCAGATTGCCTTTATGAAAAAGAATCTAATTACAATAAAAACAACGAAGGTGAGTTTTCAAAGCTATTACCCCCCACTGTCTATTACCCCCCACTGTCTACAATCATTTCTTTTCCATTCTCTATACTGTATTGACAATATAGCATAAGTAAGGAGGTGCTGAAAAATTCTCATGACAACCAAGAAGGGATTTTTTGAATCCAAATTCTCATGATTGCTTATTTGATCAGATTTTGGAAAGTGGATCAGTTTGAGAATTTCAATTTCTCAATTCATGAATTGAGAAATTGAAATTCTCAGATTGATCCATTTTCCAAAATCCAGGGTTACAACACACACACACACACACACACACACACACACACACACACACATATATATATATAAATTAAAAAAGGATTAATTCAATGATGTTGAATGACCATTTCGATATGAAGATCCCCACGGGGGATAACACATCACCTCGACAACAGAAAAGTCCTTTCAGAAACTGGAGAAAAATCGGTCTACTTTTCCTTTTTAAATAGATTTGCACAGAAATTAAAAAAGAAAAAGATAAAACAAAATAAAAACAAATAAACAAGAAAAGAAAAAATTGACATCGTCTGGGTTCGCAAAAAAAGGAAAGAGAATTGTAACTTAAAAATTAACAGACGGCCGTGTTGAATTGATGTAAGGTTAAGCAACACGGAAAAAAGGTGGGAGATAAGAGAGATAAAGGAAGGAAGGAAGGGAAAAAAGAAAAGAAAAGAAAGAAAAAATTTTTTATATATTACAGATGCTGGACATATTCAAAAACCTAACTTCTCAAAAACGTTGAAGTATTAGAAAAAGGCCTTTACTTAAAAAGGTATAATTATTTTTAAAGGGAATAAAAAGATATAGGATTTAAAATCCAATTTTTTTTGGAATTTACCTTCCTGCTTTTTTCGCTTGGATTAAAGTATCTGAATTAAAATATATATATATATATAATGTTGTAACCCTGTTTCAGGGGTCACAAATAAAAACAGTAACACAGGATTAGTGTAAACAATTGTATTAACAAAATAACGGGTAAAGGTACAATATGCCAGCTTGTTTATCTAGATGACGAGCAAGCGGTGTTGGATATCAAAGTCTCTGAGGTAAGTCACTCTACGGGTGTCTGACTCATACCAAACTGGTGCTCTTCCGGTGACTACTAGTTACATGGTATTTATGCAGGTTGAGTTAGTCCATTACAATGTTAATGGGTAGGTCTGCCACAACAATATATAACAGTGCTTTCTATTCAGGAGGGTAACATAGGTTTGTACCTTGCCAAAGAGTATTATATTTTCTTTAGGTTTTCTCAAATACACAGTAATATACACTGTTTTGGGGTGTTCTTGATGAACGTAGATACGATTTGTTTATTACGTATGTTTAATGGATGTGCATTGTGGTGCAGTGAATATTGGCTCTGAGTGAGAAATCCGAAAGCCAAGTTTGAATTCTAATTGAATTTGTTGCATTCACTTACGCACAAATACCCTTGTCTCTTCCCTCCAGCTATTGGTCAAATAACCTGACAGATTGAGTTCTATAGTCTTGGTCGGCAACCAGTCTACCATAGAAAGTAATAGCAACCTCCTCTGGCAAAATATTCTCCCCAGTCATGTCTTGTTCAAGACATGATTGCCCAAGCATGTATCACATATGGCAACCACTGTGGGATAATCTTCATTCATAACATGTGTGATTAAATGTAAGATCAGTCACATTAAAGAACTGACAATTTTTGAACCTAGTCTTTGTTCAATTTATCTGAAACTGCTGTGGCTAGGTAGTAAAAGTCAATTGCTTGCTGTCAGTCAGTTTGGGTGATCATGTCTTGAAAAAGACACAACTAACTACTGACAGCTTGTGTTACTTCAGATTTTACAACTGTCAGGTTACGTGTTGTTTTTGGGATCAGTTCTGTGTTTCCCACTTTTGTTCAAGAGTGTCTTTCTCACTTTCAAAATGGCTCTATAGTGTATAAGGTCAAATGTCAGTGCAACACTGAATATGTGACATGAGAGACCTGAATTGATTGACCTGTTCCTGCCAGTATAAGAGTAAGCAACCCAAGTCACTCTTCAAGGTCGCTCAGTCTGTGCATGACTCAGACATAGGCCAACACTTGCTTGATAATCCAGACTTTGCTAAGGGATATCAAGATAATTTTTTCATAGTTTTGCACAGAGCCTGCTCCGCACGACATCTACGTGTACTTGAAGTGGTATATATTAAGTTACACCAACTGGGACTGTGCAAACAAAAAAAGCATTTTATCCAATCTTTGTTTATTTGGAAGATTGTGAGAAATAATTTTTTCTTTTAATACTCTCTTGGGACATTTTATTATTCTTTTATTCGTTGTTTTACTAATAAATTGTTTTCATCATGTTTCAATGTTTTCCCTGTCTTTTACTATTTTTCTGGGAAGAGAATGTCTTCATGTGTCGCAATTAATTTCCTTCTGATGAAATGTTGGCACAAAAGTATTCCTTAAGGAAAAAAAATAGAAAATGCCTTTGTGCCTTTTCAAATTAATATTTATTGAGGTATGAATTCTTTGTTCAAATATATAATTAAATTTGTTTTTTATTTAAAATTAATTTACATTGTGACATGGAAATTTCTATGTTTCAAGATTTATCTTGTCATCAAGCATTGTTGAATAACTATGGTGAAAATGATTTACATTCAAAAAATCATTTTCACCATACTTATTGAGCATTGCTTGCTACTGAGATAAATCTCGGAACAGAAATTTCCTTGTTGCAATGTAAATTAAATTAATTTTAAATAAAAGACAAATTTAATTATATTATGATTTATGTTGTATTGAGCACTTTTTTAAAAAAAAAGTAAATGCCAGAGAACTTGGATTCTAAACCTGTTGGTTCTCTTCATCTGGAGATACCTGTGTGTGTGTGTGTATTTAAAATTTAAAAGAGCATATAGAACACTGACAAAGTTTTTAAGAAATTTAACAAATTGAAAATATTTCATTGAAACTAGATTTGATTATACATTTCACCTTCGGAGGCTTCATCAGATTCAAAAACAAAAGAAAGGAATGTGAGTTTGTATTTATGTGTATTCTTAAATAATAAATCTTAGCATTTTTTCCCAAAGTTGGAATTTCTCGTGATTAAAGAAGAATGAAAAACAACTGTTAATATTCATTCTGTATTTTTTCTTCATAATTCTTAGTTCATATCGAAAGTTGTTAATATAGTTTTCTCTAGTTTTTTTGGTTTTGTTTTCTAGTGTGTAAGTTCAAATATTAGAATGCTGGAAAAACCATAAAAATGTTAAAATACTGGAAAAAATTTAAAAAATGTTCGAATACTGAAAAAACTTAATAAAATATTAAAATATTGGGAAAACTTAATAAAAATGTGAGAATACTGGAAAAACTTAATAAAATATTAGAATACTGGATAAACGTTATAGAAAATTTTAGAATACTGAAAAAACTTAATAAAAAAATGTTAGAAAACTTGACAAACTTAATAAAAATGTTAGAATACTAGTAAAACTTTAAAAAATATTAGTATACTGGAAAATCTTAAAATGTTAGAACACTATATAATACTAAATAAAAATGTTAGAATACTGGAAAAATTTTTAAAAAAATTTAGAATGCTGGAAAAAGTTAATAAAAATGTTAGAATACTGGAAAGTCTTTAAAAAATGTTAGACAACTGGACAAACTTAATAAAAATGTTAGAACACCGAAAAAACTTCATAAATATGCTAAAATAATGGAAAAACTTAATAAAAATGATAGAATACTGGAAACATGAAATAAAAAATGTTAGAATGCTGCAAAAACTTAATAAAAATGTGAATTTCCTGGAATAAACTTAATGAAAAATGTTAGTATACTGGTAAAATTTCAAACATTAGAATTATATTAAAAACTAAATAAAATGTTAAAATACTGGAAATACTTAAAATATTAGCATCCTGAAAGACTTAATAAGATCTCAAAATACTGGAGAAACGTTAAAAAAAATGTTAGAATACTGGAAAAACTTGATAAAAATGTTAAAATACTGAAAAAACTTACTAAAATTTTTCAAAACTGGAAAACAATTATGAAAATGTTAGAATACTGAAAAAGCTTAATAAAAATGTTAGAATACTGAAGAAATTTAATGAAGAATGTTAGAATACTGGAAAAATTCTGATACAAAATGTTAGAATGTTGGAAAAACTTTTAAAAAAATGTTGGAAAATTGGAAAGACTTAATAAAAATGTTAGAATACTGAAAAACTTAATAAAAATGCTAGAAGACTGGAAAAAGTTAATAAAAACATTAGAATTCTGGAAAACTTAATAAAAATGCTAGAAGACTGGAAAAAGTTAATAAAAACATTAGAATTCTGGAAAACTTAATAAAAATGTCAGAATACTATGAAAAACTAAAATATGTTAGAATACTGGAAAAACTTAATAAAATGTTAGAATACTTTAAAAATGTTAAAATACTGCAAAAACTTTATAAAAATGTTAGTAAACTGGAAAAACTTTATAAATGATAGAAAACTGGAAAAGCTTAATAAAAATGTTAGAATACTGGAAATATTTTAATACAAAATGTTAGAATGCTGGAAAAACCTAATAGAAATGTTAAAATACTCGAAAAACTTAATAAAATGTTAGAATACTTGAAAAAATTAATAGAAAAGTTGAAATACTGGAAAATGTTAGAATACAGGAAAGACTTAATAAAAATGTTGAAATACTAGAAAAACTTAATAAAATGTTAGAATTCTAGAAAAACTTAATAAAAATACTAGAATACTAGAAAAAGTTTGTAAAAGTGTTAGTATACTGGAAAAACTTAATAAAAAGTTTAGAAAACTGTAAAAAACTAAATAAAACTGTTAGAATACTGGAAAAACTTCATAAAACTGTTAGAATACTGGAAAAACTTCATAAAAATGTTAGAATACTGGAAAAACTTCATAAAAATGTTAGAATACTGGAAACACATAATAAAAATGTTAGAATACCGTAAAAACTTAATAAAAAACGTTAGGATGCTGGAAAAACTTATTAAAATGTTAAAATACTGGAAAAACTTAATAAAAATGTTTAAATATTGAAAAGAAATTAATAAAATGCTAGAATATAGGTAAAATTTAATAAAAATGTTAAAATACTAGAAAAAGTTATTAAAAATGTTAGAAAACTGGAAAAACTTAATAAATATGTTAGAAAACTGGAAAAACTTAAAAAATGTTAGAATACTGTAACAACATAATAAGAAACTTTAGAATGCTGGAAAAATTTAATAAGAAATGTTAGAATATTGTAAAGACTTAATAAAATGTTAGAATACTAGAAAAACTTAATTAAAATTGTTAAAATACTGGAAAACTTAATAAAAGTGTTAGAATGATGGAAAAACTTAATAAAAATGTTAGAATTCTGGTAAAATTAAATAAAAATGTTAGAATACTAGAAAATTTAAATAAAAATGTTAGAATACTGGAAAAATTTTGTCAGCTGTATTAAATGAAAGGTATTTGAAAGAAAGGTTGCTACCCAAGTATCCATTAATATATGCTCTCCTTGGTCAATAAAGCACTTTAGAGAGGGGTAGATTTAATGTAAAATTCTGACAACTTATGGATTTACGCTACGTTCTTTGGCTACTGAATTGAACGCAGTTTGATTCAGCTATCAAATTAAATGCTCTTAGTCATTGAGGTTTGTTTACATCCTGTGAATAACCTATTGTGAAAGCTGCCTTTCTTTGCCATTATGCAGATGGCTCAGTGGTAAGATGTTTGCCTAATGACAAATTAGTTGGATTTTGATCCCAGTTTAAAGCTAAACGGATAATCTAGCTGCACTGAGGAGCTGTTATGCACTGAAATAGGCTTGTCTGCAGATGATTTTATATATATCTGTAGTTGTATATTTGGGATTTACAACAACTATATTAACAAGACGTTTTTACATTTCACATGTCTGAGCATCTGTTCATTTCTAGACATCTACAACGAAATTCCTGTCTACATTCACAATATAAAAAATAATGATCGATAATACAACTATCCTACACCAAGAAAACAACAAAAGCAAACTACAGATTCTCGAGGCAATATTCATTAAAGTTCTTAAGCCGTCAATTGTTGTAATGTTCTAAAATGTTTGTAAAAAGAACAGTTTTTTCATGCTTTAATATGTGCATGATCATAACATTACAACATAAAAATATATATATATATATATATTTGTGTATTTAGGCAACAAATTTTCTTTTAGACATGTCAAATTAAATAAATTGCAAACATTGTCTGCTTACTTTTAATAAAATCTGTTCACATATATATATATATATATATATATATATATATATATATATATATATATATATAACAAAACAGTGAAAGAACACATAGATTAAAAACTCACTGTTCAAGCATTTACTTTTATAAAGAGTGCTCAATACAGAGTAGAGCTTAACATTGTAATTTTGTTATTACAGTGGTCTATAAAAGCATAATATCACCACACTAAAATTTTCATGTTTCAGAACAAAACTGTTCCTCTTCAGGTGATATGTTAAAATAAATGGTGAAAATGATTTACTTTGAAAATATAAGATGAATTCATAGTTATTTAGAAAATTAGGGAGTGGTAGTTGGTGAAAATGCTTTAGGTGTGTCAATATTGTTCAATCAAAATTGAGAATTATGTAATCATGGAGATTTAATACTTGGGTTATGAAAGGGGACAAGATGGTCTGGTGTCTAGACATATTATTTTTGGATTTTGTCTGGGTTAGATACATAGTGGGACCATAGATTTTTTTTTAAATGGGTCAACAATAATTTTTAACAGGAGGTTGGATTTTAGTTTTTTTTATTGAAAAATAGATATTTTTTACTACTATTTATGAGTAAAAAGGATAGAAAGTTTAAGTTGGAATTAGGATTAAATAATTCTGGTATACTTAGTTATATTGTATTAAGAACAACAATTAGGTATTGTGTGGGTCATTTATTTTATTAAAATAATTTTCATTTTTTTATTTATGTTAGAGTATAAGACATTGTAATTCATTGTAATTAATTAAATTCTATAAAAAATTATTTTGTCTGAGTAAGGTACATAGTGGACCATACAATACTTAAACAGATAAATAATTTTTAACAGCAAGTTGGATTTTTTTAAAAAATTACTTCATGAATAAAAGGGCTGAAATGTTTGTTATAATTATGGTATATTAAAGTATATTGTAGTTAAGAAAACTAATTAAGTATTGTGTGAGCCTTTTATTTGAGTAAATAATTAATTTTTAAGTTATATTAGAGCATAAGTTATGAATGAAACATTGTATTTCTTATAAAATTAAAATAGAATTATTTTGTCTGGGTAAAATACATTGTGAGGACATAGATTATTTAAATGGGCAGACAGTAATTTTTACAGAAGGCTGAACTTCAGGGAGTTTTTTTTTTTTAGTGTTTAGAATCAGGATTTTAATAATTACTAGCAGTATAACCCGGCATTGCTCGGGTTTAATAAAAGCTTTAAAACTAATCCATGGTCCTGGAACTCACACTCTTTGGACGTTGGCATGAAAGACTAAAAAGCAATAGTTGTTTCTAGTTAAAGCAAAACCATAGACTGAAAGAAAAATGAATGGATGTAAGTCAAATTTTGATTTCCTGCTATCGATATCAAATCAGTTTTTTTCGTTGTAAACTGAATTTTGAAGGCTAAATAAGTCCTCTGAGTAAATGGTATCATGGCTGAGACTAAGAAATACAATTTGACCTACTTAGAGCCAAACCCGAAGCAAAAACAAAAATAAAAGGGCTGAAAGAAATACAGACATACAGGCAGATAAACAGACACACACACAAACATCTTGCCTTTTATATATATATATATATATATGTATTATCGATTTTCTACACTATTGTAAGAACTGCAACCTGTAAACTTCTGAATATCGTTTCTTATGTCTTTGTCTATGAGTGTATCAAATTTGATTAAAATCGGACCACTCCTTCTATAACCCGATTTTTTTCGATTATCGATTTTCAATATTTATTGGGGGTACCTCGACACAAAACCTAGTTAAGAACACTCGCAGGCGCTTATAGTACAACTGTGTGAATTTTTCAAGAAAATCGGTTCAGCATTATGAATTGTTAAACCCAGTCATAAAAGTTTGGTTTACCATAAGTTTCTGAAGAAAATATTTTTACTAATAGAATATTTAAAATACAGATTCTTGTAACTAAGATGAATTTTTTTTATTATTTCATACACTCTCATTGATCAGGTGAAGTGGCTCATCCCTTGTTCCCTGCTTAGGATGTGGTTTCCGGCTTTCTCTTTTCCAATCTTTTCACTCCTTTTCTTTTTTTTTTTTTTTTCAATTGGAGTTGATAGACTAAAATATCGCCTGGTTCACACTCCACCCACATCTATTGAACAGGTGAAGGGGCTCATCCCTTGTTCCCTGCTTAGGATATGGTTTCCGGCTTTCTCTTTTCCAATCTTTTCACTCCTTTTCTTTTTTTTTTTTTTCAATTGGAGTTGATAGACTAAAATATCGCCTGGTTCACACTCCACCCACATCTATTGAACAGGTGAAGGGGCTCATCCCTTGTTCCCTGCTTAGGATGTGGTTTCCGGCTTTCTCTTTTCCAATCTTTTCACTCCTTTTCTTTTTTTTTTTTTTTTCAATTGGAGTTGATAGACTAAAATATCGCCTGGTTCACACTCCACCCACATCTATTGAACAGGTGAAGGGGCTCATCCCTTGTTCCCTGCTTAGGATGTGGTTTCCGGCTTTCTCTTTTCCAATCTTTTCACTCCTTTTCTTTTTTTTTTTTTTTTCAATTGGAGTTGATAGACTAAAATATCGCCTGGTTCACACTCCACCCACATCTATTGAACAGGTGAAGGGGCTCATCCCTTGTTCCCTGCTTAGGATATGGTTTCCGGCTTTCTCTTTTCCAATCTTTTCACTCCTTTTCTTTTTTTTTTTTTTTCAATTGGAGTTGATAGACTAAAATATCGCCTGGTTCACACTCCACCCACATCTATTGAACAGGTGAAGGGGCTCATCCCTTGTTCCCTGTAGCCCCCCTGCACATCAGTGGCATTATCGCCTTGCTCAGGGTGATATGATTTAAAAAAAAAAAAAAAGACAAAATTTATCAGGATTTTCGAAGTTTGTGGTAAAATGAAAGGCTCATTACAAGATTCCACACATAACTTGCCTAATTATGAAATAGCTTCAAATCAGAGATTTAGATATATATAACTAGCAGTATAGCCTGGCATTGCTCGGGTGTAATGAAAGCTTTAAAACTAATCCATGGTCCTGTAGCTCAGACTCAGCATAAAGAATATTTGTGTGAAATTTGGTGAGAATCGGATAAAAATTGTGGATTTGTATAAAGAACATATAGACAGATAAACACACACACACACACACAAACATCTTGACTTTTATATATATATATATATATATATATATATATATATATATATATATTATCGATTTTCTGCACAATTGTAAGAACTGCAACCTTAAAACTTCTGAATATCATTTCTTATGTCTTTGTCTATGAGTGTATCAAATTTGATTAAAATCGGACCACTCCTTCTATAACCTGATTTTTTTTCGATTTTCAGTATTTATCGGGGGTACCTTGACACAAAACCTAGCTAAGAACACTCACAGATGCTTATAGTACAACTGTATAAATTTTCAAGAATATCGGTTCAGCCGTTTCGGAGTCTATAGGTAACGGATACACACACACACACACACACAGAGACGAAGTTCCATTTATAAATAAGTTTAGATTATACTTATGACATTGTTTGCAAATATAGAAATTTTTAACAAATTATTTTTTTCTTCTTTTAACTGTATTTAACAAATTATAAATTTATATCCTTGTCAGAAACCAAAAACAATTTTCACAAGTAATATCCTGTTATTCACCAATATCAGAACCCTGATCTATGGCATTGGTTAGAGATCCATAAATGTCTCTTCTATGAAACAAGTCCTAATATTTTTATTATCTTAAATTACTTTTACTATGTTTCTTATAAAATATTACAAAATAAAATTAGTTTGCATCAATTCATACAAAGTGAAATATAACTCCTAACTTCCACACATATTTGTGGCACAACTTTAAATAGCCAGAAATAAAAAGAAATTCTAATTCAAGTGGAATGACTATATAGAATCCATAGCTAAATCCGCTGCTAAGAAGGTCGGTTCTCTGTGCAGGGCCAGGAAGTTTTTCCCATCCAAAACAATCCTGCACATATATAAATCTACCATCCGCCCGTGCATTGAATACTGGTGCCATATTTGGTCTGTTGCTCCTGCCATCTACCTAGGGGTTCTTGACTAAATCCAACGGAGAATCTGTAATGTGATAGATCCCAACTTGGCAGCTCAGATACAGTCACTTTCTCACCGGCGCAACGTGGCTTCCCTGTGTCTTATCCACATAGGGGTCCTTGACAAAATCCAACGAAGAATCTGTAATGTGATCGATCCCGACTTGGCAGCTCAGATACAGTCACTTTCTCACCGGCGCAATGTGGCTTCCCTTTGTCTCTTCTACGAATACTTTTATGGCTTCTGCTCCGATGAACATAGCTCACTGGTGCCCCCTATATATGAATTTACTTGAGCAACAAGATTAGCAACTAGGTCCCACCCTTTTACTGTGAAATCAATAAAATGTAAACGCAAATTCTACTCCAGCAGCTTCTTTTCTTGCACTTCCCACCTGTGGAATTCCCCTGCCATTTACTTGCTTCCCCGATAGCTACAATCTACAAGAGTTTAAATGTAAAGTCAATAGTCATCTCCTATCTCACTAACCTGCATCCTCTCTCTCATGCTTCTTTCTCTGTCCACTCCACTCTCATCAGTATTCTCATCCTTCTGTTACCCACTTCATGACACCCCCTATAACCTGTCACTTTTTTTCATAACTTTCCTCTTATGTAACCCCCATTACACCAGTGGCTGTAAAATGCCTTGCTTTGGGCGATATGATTTTACAAAAAAAATGAAATTTCTATACTGTTATAATGTGTATATAAAGTGGGGGATCAATTATACATTACAATCAATATATAAATTTATCCCTCACTTTATGGCCACAGTTATCTTTCTCTTACCCACTTCCTGACACCTCCTATAACCTGTTTTTTTTTTTCATAACTTTCCTCCTATGTAACCCCTTGCAAAACAGTGGCAGTAAAATGCTTTGCTTGGGGCGATATGATTAAAAAACAAAAAAAAAAAAAAGGAAGATTATTTTTTTTAAATTGTTTTGTATTTTAATGATGACAGTTGATTTTTTTTTCTTTTTTTTTTTCTTTCAGAGAAGAAATATCTGAAAGGGGAAATAACTGGTGGCGCCAAAATAGAGTTGTGATATGGACGATTGCAGTTGTAATTAAAAGATGGCTGAGCCAACAAAAGAACTTGCCTTCATCTTAATTGTTGTTGCTGTATACTGGATTTTCATTTAAACATTTTTGTTTAAGTGGTCTGTCGTGACTATTTGATTTTATTTAGTCATTTTGAGAATCCTTATATTGGATCAGTATTCTCGTGCTCGATATTTGGAATATTGATTTTTGAGAAGTGAGGCAAGCCGAGAACTTTTCAGCACCTCGTGTGTCTGTGTGTGTGTGTGTGTGTGTGTGTGTCTGTGTCTCTCTGTGTGTGTGTGTGTGTGTGTCTGTGTCTCTGTGTGTGTGTGTGTGTGTGTGTGTGAGAGATAGAGAGAAAGAGACGAAAAGCTTGCTCAAGATTTGTGAATTTTTAAATGTAGATCTTGTTAGCCAGGGGAAGAATTGATTAACTTTTTGGGTTATAACCTGTAGTAGCACTCAGTAGGTGACTATTTTCGCGAAACAAAATGTTAGTTCTGCTAATGCCATTTGAATTTCTTGCTGTGTAGTTGTATCCTTCTATGGCAACACTTAATCTTGACTAAAATTGAAAGCCAGGCTACTGCAATTTCAAATATATCAAACTAATATATAAAGCACTATATTTTGAGGGGATTCCATATATAGTAAAAGGGGGAGTAGTATTTGTAAATGATACTGAGTGCTAATGTTTTCAAATATAGAACAATAGGATTTGAAATGAGTCATATATGCTCTTATAATAATGATGAAAATTGGTTTTCTAATTTGCCTCGTATAATCCTTATTTACAATAACATAAGTAGTTTAGTTTTAATTTCCAGAAATAGGATTAGCTATCAATGACGAATATAGGTAGTTTCAATAAATTTTCGGGAAGGGTATAGCTAATTATAGACCAGTTGAATAGTAAAATTTTGTTTAAAAGCTATGTTAATACATAAAAGTAAGAAAATATAATTAGTATTAGCAATTCAAAGTATGGGGGTAAATTTAGTGAAGAAGTTTATTTAAGGCCTACAACCATTTTTGTCTTCAGTACAGTACTGTGCAAAAGTATTAGGACAAGAACTATTTTATCTTTTATGAGGTATGCCTCATAAAAGATAAAAATAATTTTAACAGAAAATAAACAATTTAATTAAAGTAATTTTATTTGATTTACTCAACAAATGCTTTAACAAGAAAAAAAAAATACTTGTTACAAAATAAATTTAATATTTAGTATAATAGCGTTTTACTTTGATCACAGCCTTCATTCTGTCAGGCATTGACATCACAAGCTTCTTCAATGTATCTAGTGGTACCTCCTGCCAAGCAGCTTGTATTTGTTCCCAAAGTGTGTCTTGCGGATTAACATTATATTTATCAATGTTTTATCCAAATTATCCCATAGATGTTCAATAGGATTGAGATCCGGGCTTTGTGGGGGCCAATTTAAATTCCAAAGCCTTCCTTCCTCTTCCTTTTTAGTTAAATAATTCTTACAAAAGTTTGGCTTTTCACCCTGTATTGAATTTCAGTGAGGTTTTTAGGAAAATCACCCCTGTCCTAATACTTTTGCACTCTACCGGTAGTGTGCAAAAGTGTTAGGACAGGGGTGATTTTAAACTTTATTTTGATGCCTCATAAAAGATAAAATAGTTCTTGTTCTTTTTGTGTACTTTTGCACAGTACTTTAAGAGGTTCCATGGTATGGACCACAACACCCCAGTGATGACTTGGACAATTGTGGCCTGAACATCTCAATCTAAGTGTCGGTTTATTTCTTGAACTTACCAGTTTCTTTGACCTTGAAAGAGACTGAAAATGAATTCTCTAAATAGTGATTTTTTTAAACATTAGCTTAGGTGTGGCACAAGGCCAAAATTATGGGGAAACCAGTAGGGATTGAACTCACTACTCATTTGTAATTAATGTAATTGAATTTTCTCTATGTACCATGTCCATTCAGACCATGAGCTATTATTACTCTCCCCATTTTCCATTTATTTTTAGAAGTAAGGATGTGTTTTCTTACCAGATTTATTCAATCGTGATTCTGACAGAATTAGAAGTCCTACCCAGATTCATTATTAGTGACCACAATCTTAAGATATGCAGGTGACACAGTGTTGATAGCAGACACAGAAAGGAAACTACAAGAACTACAAAAGGAAATGAAGGAAAGCAAGAAGAAAGGACTAACCATCAATTGCAAAAAGATAGAATATATGGATGTTAGCAAAAGGAACAGCTCAATTTGCTAATTACAAATTGGAGATACCGAAATCAAAATTGGAGATACCGAAATCAAAATTGGAGATACCAAAATCAAACAAGTATAACAATTTAAATATCTGGGAAATGTGAAACTAAAATCTGAAATGTCATTGGAATAGTGGAAGATGTCTTTCAAAAGCTAAACAAAGTATTGAGAAACAGGAAACTCTTCTTAGAAACAAAGAAAAATGTACTGAAATGTTATGTGATATCAGTCCTCCTATATGACAGCAAATGCTGAATAATCTCCTCACAGATGAAGAAGAGACTGGAAGCAACAGAAATGTGGTTCTGCAGAAGGATGATGAGAATAATATGGACCGAACATGTGGGCAACAAGAAAGTTTTAAAGAAAATGGAAACAAATACTTATGTTTAAGCTCAAGAACAGAAAGTGGAAATTTTTAGGGCATGTTATGAGCAAAGAAAGCTTGGAAAATTTGATACACATAGGACAGATTGTATGCAAGAGCAACAGAAAAAGAGTGTGAGATTGTGTAAATGGATGGCAGAACAAAATTTAAGAGAGACAAGAAGTTGTAAAGGGCCACAATGATCACCAACATCCTGAACGGACAAAACTTGGTCTTTTTCAAAATTTTCACATATTTATGATTAATATTTTTATTTTGGTTTTAAGGAAGACTAACTGATTTATGCAATTTTAATTCAAATGTATTTTTTAAAGGAATTTCATTGTTGTTAAAGATTTGTAAATATTCAACATTACTAAATTTGTTAGTAGATAAAATGATCTTTTTATAAAAATGCTGAAAATACCTACAAAGTCAAAATCCTACAAGTGTGTGTGTCTATATATATATATATATATATATATATATATATATATATATATATGTGTGTGTGTGTGTGTCCCTCACTAATATTCTCTAATATATATATATATATATATATATATATATATATATATATATATATTGAAGAGAAATATCATCTTACTCTGAATAATATCCACTGTGCTCTCTATTTCTATCTAATTGATAATTTATATTAATTAGAAAAAATATTTTGGATTATCCTCTCCATCTTCATGAGTTGCCATTCTCTAATATATATATATATATATATATATATATATATATATATATATTGAAGAGAAATATCATCTTACTCTGAATAATATCCACTGTGCTCTCTATTTCTATCTAATTGATAATTTATATTAATTAGAAAAAATCTTTTGGATTATCCTCTCAGTCTTCATGGGTTGCCATTCTCACTCACACACACACTCACACACACACGCACGCACGCACGCACACACACACACACACACACACACACATCTTATAGGATTAATGTGGAGAAGTTTGTCACTTAACTGAGCAGTCATGACAACTTTGAAGTTTTGTGAAGGCACCATTGTGATGTCCTCACTTCTCAGGGCTTATTTTTCAATGTGCTTAAAAATTGCAGATTGAAAAATAATCCCTTAAGAGTAAGGACATCATAATGATGCCTTCACAAAGCTTCGAAGTCATCATAAATCTGCTCAGTTAAGTGATAAACGTCTCCACATTAATCCTATTAATACTCTATCTCTATCTTGATATCAAGCAATTTACAATAAAAAAACCTGCTTCCTAAAATACTTTTTTAATCAGTAAACCACTGAAAAAACGGCAGTTATGGTACTAAACATCATCACAACACAACGTTAATATAGATGGCCTGACATATAGATGATGCCACTAATAAAAATCCACATTATTTTTATGAAGTACTAACCATCAAATGACACGTGACAAAATTTGGGTCTAATCGGATTATTAGTTTACAAGGATGTGTTCAACTTGTACAGCGAGAATGTTTTGAGGACCCTAGAAGTTATGCCTGGATTCATCATCGAAGGCCATAATTTAACCGGCTTAACATATGCAGATGATACAGTGCTGATAACAGACAAAAAAGGGAAACTGCAAGACATCCTACAGAAGGTAGCTGAAGAGAGTGACAAGAAAGGACTACAAATAAACTGCAAGAAAACAAGGTCATCAACAAAAAGAGCAACCCAAAATGCCAAATACAGGTGGTGGATACTAAAATCAAGCAGGTACAAAATTTTAAATACCTGGGAAGTATTCTAACAGAAGACGGAAAGTGCGACACAGAGATCCGAAGGCGAATTGGCATGGCAAAGGAATCATTCCAGAAGTTGAGTAAAGTATTAAGAAACAGGACAATTTCGCTAGAAACAAGGAAGAGAGTACTGGATTGCTATGTGATATTGGTTCTTCAATATGGCAGTGAATGCTGAACAATATCATCAAAGATTAAGGAAAAACTTGTAGTAATTGAAATGTGATTCTATAGAAGGAGTCTGCAGATATCATAGATTGAGCATGTGAGTAATGATGAGGTTTTGGAAAGGATGTAAACGAAAAGGAAATTAATACTGAGCATCAGGAAGTGACAGCTAAAGTTCCTGGGACATGCAATGAGGAAAGAGGGCTTGGAGAACCTGATACTAACAGGCCAGATAGAGGGAAAAAGAGACAGGGGAAAGCAGCGAATAACATATTTGAAGTACCTAATCAGGTGGATGATGGAACGAGGGCTGCATGGTGTAATAGGAGAAGGCGTGCCAAGAGCCACCAGGGACAGGGAGACTGGAAAGCCATGATCGCCTATGTCCTGAAAGGACAGGGCACATAGAAGTTTACACATTACAGTTATTTAAGTGAAGCTACTGTATGTGTGATGTGGTATAGTGGATATCGGCTCGGAACGAGAAACCGGGGAGCCGAGTTCGAATTCCAGTTGAATCCATTGTATTCACTTACGCGCAAATACCCTTGGGAAAGGTATTAATCCATCTCTTCCTTCCAGTTATGGGTTAAATAGCAGGACAGATTGGGTTCTATAGCCTTGGTCGGCAACCAGTCTACTACAGAAAGCAATAGCAACCTACTGCAGGATAATCTGCCCAGTCAGTCATGTCTCTGTCGAGATATGATCACCCAAGCGTGTATCACGTATGGCACTCAACTGACTGACTGTTGCAAAATTTTCAAAACAATGAAATAATCTGAATTTCGTGTGTTGATAAAGCATTACTTTCTGATGGGGAAAAATACTGTTCAAGCAAAGCAATGGCTTGATAAATGTTATGAGAACTCTGCTCAATCAGAAACAATGGTTAGGAGGTGGCATGCTGGCTTTAAATGTGTTCGTACAGACAGAAATGATACTGAACGCTCAGGTTGCCTAAAATCAGCTGTCAGTTGTCCCAGAAAACACCAAAAAAATCCACAAACTCATTTTGGCTGATTGTAGACTGAAGTTGCATGAGATAGCAGAGGAGTTGAACATATCAAAAGGCAGTGTATTCACCATTTTGCATGAACGTTTGTCTATGAGAAACCTGTGTTCAAAGTGGGTGCTGCATTTGCTCACAGCCAATCAAAAACAGCAACATGTCGACAATTCAGGGCGTTGTTTGCAACTGTTTTAACGCAACAAGAAGTTGTTTTTGCATAAATATGTGACAATGGATGAAACAAGGATTCACCACTCTGGAGTCAAATCAGCCGCCAGCTGATTGGACAGCAGCAGGTGAAACCATCTAAAGTGACCAAAAACGCAAACATCAGCAGGTAAGGTTTTGGTCTCTGTATTTTGGGATGCACAAGATATTTTGTTCATTGATTACCTTGAGAAAGGAAGAATCATCAATCGTGAATATTATCTAGCATCACTGGTGAAATTTGAAAAGAAGAAATCTCAAAAAAATGGCCAAAAATGAAGAAGAAAAGTGATCTTTCATTAAGACAATGCACCATGTCACAAGTCAATTGCAATGATGGCAAAACTACATGAATTGCATTTTGAATTGCTTCTGCATCCATCCTATTCTCCAGATCTGGTCCCCAGAGACTAATGGCTGTTTAAAGAGATTTGGCTCCAATGAAGAAGTGATATTAGAAACTGAGATGTATTTTGAGGTGAAAATTTGTTTTACAAAACAAATTATGTAAATTATCAAATTAATCAGATATGATAATACTATTTTTTTATATTATATTTTGTATTAAAAAGAAGAATTTGCCATTTATTTTTCTAGCGTAGATACATCCCAATATCTTTAAAATTTAAATGTTAAATTTCAATGTCAGGTTTTTCAAGGAGAATAGACGAATTGCAATTCTGGTTAACACTCTCACTCTCATTAACGTATATCAGTTATGTATCTAGACCATAGACACTGCGTGATGAGCTAATACGTTAATTTTAATCTCCTTTCTCCTTATAATTTTGTTCTCCTTTTCTTTCTCTTTTTTCTTTTTAAAATTTTTCTCTATTTTTTTTTTTTGAATGAGCGAGGAGAATTTTTTGTAGATCGCCATTACAAATATCTATTCACGTATGGTCGCATGAGTGTCTGTATGTGACTATTTTCTGGATGATTTAAACATTAACTGTTGTATGATTTGGGTCTGAAGAGCAGCAGCTTAGCTATGAAATATTTATTACCAATGGATTTGTTGAATATCCAAAATTTTTCTTGTTCTTAAAAAGAAAAGCAATAAACAGTAAAATCAATTATTAAAAATTGCCTGAAGACACCACTCATGGTAGAAACCTGGGTAGCATTAAAACTTGTTTAAAAATGGAAAATATATATATATTGTCATCCGCAGACAGATCTGTTTCGCTGTATCACAGCTCATCAGTATGGTTAGACTCCGATTGCTACACAACCCAGGCTCGAAACCCGACCGATTTGGCGTCAGTTGGCGACTCTACCCCTGGGCCGCGGGGCGTTTGGTGGAAGAAGGCAGTCTTTTTAGTGCATATCATATTACGCGCCTAATAGCTAGAGTGCTCTAATTCATTTTACTGAATGATCGATGCGTACACGCTAGAGTGGCTACTGTTTTTCAAAGTCTACCTTTCTTCTAGAGTGCTCAATCAGGGTGTGAGAGCGTAATTATTGTCATACGCAGACAGATCTGTTTCGCTGTATCACAGCTCATCAGTACGGTTAGACTCCGATTGCTACACAACCCAGGCTCAAAACCTGACCGATATATATATAGACAGAAAATCTAAGCAAGAGCCAACAACCAATGATGGCCAATTGGCAAAAGCCAATTTCCCTCACGAGTCGTTAGGCTAAACCATGGTCGGTTGTTGGCTCTTGCTTAGATTTTCTGTCTATGTTTGCTCTTTAGTGTTAGGGTTTTCGTCTTGGGGCTTTTTTCTTTCTTATGAGTGCTTGACTTTTTGTTCATGTACTTTGTTTGTTTCTTTTTTTGCTTCCCCTTATTTTCCCTCCGAGTTTATTCTCAGTGGGTTAAACAAGACAATTTAAATGATAGCTTGTTTAATACTAGTTTTGGTAGAGTTAGTTCTCTTACGATTGGTATTGTTGTTGCTATAGTTAATATTATTACTATATATATATATATATATATATATATATATATATATATATGCAATTAACTATTTTTTTTCTTGAACATTCTCGGCTGATATAAGGGTCATGCCTGTCAGTATCTCTTCTACGAAGTCCAATAATCAGTGTTTTCATGATCGAGATAAGGAGGTAGAAATATTATCCAATGCTAATTTTCACTTGTGTTTATTTTCTTATGTATTCATGTTGATGTATATCCTTGTGAGGTGTGTGTGTGTGTGGGGGGGGGCTACTTCAAGCAGAAGCTTACAGGTTAGTGTTATAGATTATAATTTTATGAAGTGAGTGCAGTTTTCACTTGAAGCCTCATCATTGTAGCCTTGTGCCAGGCTGTTAAGTTGGTATCTACTTGAGTATTTTCTGTAGAGCAACGATTAGCAAGTTAGTATCGAAGACCATTGATAGTGAGTTCAGTCCTTTGTTAGTATCATACTTTACTAGTCAAGCTAATAAGGGTTTAGATGTATAAAAAGGAGATACAGAAAAGTTCTCAGCCCAACTAGCTTTCCATTTGGTCAAATTTAAAAAAATGGGTCAGGCCATGAATTTTTAATCACGCTTTCATTGATTCTATAGAATACTTGAATTCATTTTATATATACGTCTTGACAACCATTGTGTCATCCATGTTTTTTGTTATGAAATATTGTGAATGTTTATGTCGTTAGAATAATCCTCTTATCAAATAAATAGGTATCACAAGTAATATCCATCAAAACAAATTAATTCTCATGATATCATGTAGTCATACAGTGTATACCATGAGCAGATGTAAGAAGCAAGCAAATATTCATTCAAACATATTCAAAATATAAAACCAATATGAAAGCAAATATAACACAAATTGAAATAATCATTCATTTCATACTTTATCTATTTTCTATAACTGCAAAATATTCAGAGACGTGCCTAAAGGACCCAAAAGGTACCTTCTGCTGGATTCCAAGCCATGTTGGGATCCAAGGAGGATAAAACAGATACTGCTGCTAAATCATCTTTAAAAATGATAATAGATGAAAATCTTCAAATTCCATGTACGGGCCAAACCAAAAATATATATATATATAAAAGATAAATGGCAAGAATCATGGAAAAACCAAATCGGAAATAAACTATTTCAAATCAAACCTAAAATAGGGAAAAAAATCTTGGAAACACTCGAAAAAAACAAGTCATCATAACTAGAATACATACGGGCACACATACATAACTTATTCTTATATATTAAAAAAGACAAATCCACCAAAATGCAGTTGCAGAAGCCTAATTACAATAAAACATATCCTACTGGAATGTAAAACCATAACTAAAATAAGACAAAAATATTTCAATGGAAAAAGCTTAAAAGAATTTTTTAAAAATACACACACAGATGAAATATACAACTTTCTCAAAGAAATCAAGATCCTCAACAAAATATAATACTTTCAAATATTGTATATGTATGTATATGTAAATGTATACATGTGTATATACATATATATGCACACGCTTACGTGTAAGTATGCAGATATACAATCAGAAACAATCATAAGATAAAGCAATTTATAAAGAAAAAACAAAAAAAAAACAGATCATAAAACCCAACAATCTCCCTACCTTTTATACAGAATAAATACCCTGTATACATAAATAAACAAGGCCTCAGCATAAAATGACCCAAATAGAAGTTGACATGCCATAAAATCCAATAACCAAACCAAACCCAAAAGGTACATTTTTTTTCATTGGCCCCTCACCAAAATATTTCCGAGTAACCTGCTTTTAATAATTGAAAAAAACTTTATTCTTGCATAATCCAATATAAGCAAAATATGAAGTCATGAATAGAAAATCATCAGAATTTGAGTTTGAGTTTTGTTTAATGGCATATCAACACCTCTGGGTTATTTGATGCCAAAAAGGTAAGGTTTTAAGGTATTTTTTTTTAATGTTCAATTATAGTGAGAAGGTTGATTTAGTCAGATTTTAATGAAACTTTTTTTTTTAATTTTTTTTTATTTTAGAAAACTGAAGATGTCTTCTAGTTTTGTATTAAAAAATGTATTGCTGGTAATAATTTCTTTTTTTTCAAAATTGTGTTACGGTAATAATTTTTCCTTCAAAAAAGTATTGTTCGTAATATTTTTCTTTCGAAAATGTATATTTTTCTATAAAAGTCTATTTTTATGTATATATTTCTATAAAAGTCTTTCATAGTGTTTTGACCCCCCCCCCCCCGTTTAGTGGGGTTAACTATTTGCCCATAGCTGGGACCCTAACAGGTGCTACCACTCCGGGTCAGGGTGAACTTGGGAACAACAGCAATTAAGAGGTGGTTCCATGCAACCTCCCAATCAGAGGCCTTGCTGCCGGATGCAATTTACCGCCATGTCCAGGACCGAAAATTATCAGAATAGGACTTAAGTGTAAAAGTGAAATTTAATGATTACCGGAATTTGGTATGTATAAAATAGAGGGTTTTTTTTTTTTTTACCCAAAATCATATCCAAAAGCCTACTGTGTTTTATCCTTAAGTTTAAAACTTTATCTCATTTTTTCCGTGACTTAAAGCAGACCAAATCAAGTCAAAATAGATTTATTTGTTTACTGGAGAAATAATATCTATCTAATGGCATATTACAACATGTGTGTTGTGGTGTAGTGGATATTAGCTTGGAATGAGAAATCAGGGAGCCAAGTTCAAATTCCAGTTGAAATCCTTACATTCACTTACGTGCAAATACCCTTGGGAAAGGTATTAATCTGTCTCTTCCCTCTAGGTATGGGTTAAATAACAAGACAGATTGGGTTCTACAGCCTTGGCTGGCAACCAGTATACTGCAGAAAGCAATGGCAACCTACTGCAGGATAATCTTCTGCTCTGTCAGTCATATCTCTTTCAAGACATGATCACCCAAAGCATGTATCACGTATGGCACTTAACAGACTGACTGAATATAATAGAAACATAATTAAAACTGCTATTGGGCATAAAGTGGGGGATGGGTTTTCTATTGTTATGAAGTAATAAACTGATCCCCCAGTAATTTTACTTGATATAATAATGTAATATAATCTCTTCTCCTTCCAGTTATGGGTTAAATAAGGACAAATTGGATTCTATAACCTTGGCTGGCAACCAGTCTACTGCAGAAAGCCATGGCAACATAATGCGGGATAATCTTCTGCACTGTCAGTCATGTCTCTTTCGAGATATGATCGCCCAAAGTGTGTATCACGTATGGCACTTAACTGACTGACTGAATATAATAGTTGGAAACATTATTAAAACTTCTACTGGGCATGAAGTGGGGAATCGATTTTCTATTGTTATGAAGTTATAAACTGATCCCCCACTAATTATACTTAATATAATAATGTAATGTAATCTATCTCTTCTCCTTCCAGTTATGGGTTAAATAATAGGACAGATTGGGTTCTATAGCTTTGGCTGGCAACCAGTCTACCGCAGAAAGCAATGGCAACTTACTGCAGGATAATCTTCTGCCCAGTCAGTCATGTCTCTAAAGAGACATGATCACCCAAGCGTGTATCACATATGACACTTAACTAACTGACTGAATATAATAGTCGGAAACATAATTAAAACTTCTAGTGAGCATAAAGTGGGGGATCGATTTTCTATTGTTATGAAGTAATGAACTGATCCCCCAGTAATTTTACTTGATATAATAATGTAATATAATCTATCTCTTCTCTTTCCAGTTATGGGTTAAATAATAGAACAAATTGGGTTCTGTAGCCTTGGCTGGCAACCAGTCTACTGCAGAAAGCAATGGCAGTCTACTGCAGGATAATTTTCTGCCCAGGCAGTCATCTCTCTCTTTTGCGACATGCTCGCCCAAGCATGTATCACATATGTCACTTAACTGACTGACAACAAAGGGTGATAAATCTTTCATAATGTTTTTCTATGTTCCATGTTGTTCCATACATTTTTTTTTTTGTCAATTCTAGGCACCTACATGAGTTTAGAAATTATTCAAATGTTGAAATATTTAATTTATGTAAAATATAATATAGAGTGTAGGGAGTTTTAAATAAAAAAAGGTGCTTATGGTGTAAAAGAACATGTAAAACATATTAGAAGTGTTTTTTCATCTAGAATGATGTCTAAAAATCTGTTGGGTTTTAGACTTTAGAATTCAATCCTATTTTTTCCAGGAAATGAAATGCATAAAATTGGCTCAGATTAGTTTTATTTGTTTACCAAAAAAATAATATTTATTTAATGGCGCATTGCAACAAAGAAAAATGAATCATACCTACACATTGGGAGGTAGAATGAGAAAACCAGAACTTAAAGACTTCTGTGAGTGGATCCTTGATACCCAGGAAGAACTGGGTGCGGTTGTTATTATTAAAAGCTTCATAAAATGCTGCATTTAAAACAAGCTTGATGAAACAGAAGAAGACATCCTATATGTGGATTTCATCAAGAAACTGGGGTCAACAGAGCTAAGTAACGATGATGACGATCTTGCTACAGAGATCTGACAGAAAAAGAATATGACCAGTTTTAAATTGTGTAAATTTCAAGTAAATCGGTTCAGCCGTTTCGGAGTCTATAGGTAACGGATACACACACGCACACACAGACAAATTCCATTTATAAATAAGTTTATATATATTATCGGTTTTCTGCACTATTGTAAGAACTGCAACCTTGAAACTTCTGAATATCATTTCTTATGTCTTTGTCTATGAGTGTATCAAATTTGATTAAAATCGGACCACTCCTTCTATAACCCGATTTTTTCAATTATCGATTTTCGATATTTATTGGGGGTAACTCGACACAAAACCTAGCTAAGAACACTCGCAGACGCTTATAGTACAACTGTATAAATTTTCAAGAAAATTGGTTCAGCTGTTTCGGAGTCTATAGGTAACGGACACATACACACAAACAGACACACACGCACACACACACACATACACACACACAGACAACGTTCCATTTCTAAATAATTTCATGTGTGTGTGTGTGTGTGTGTGTGTGTGTGTCTGTGTGTGTGTATGTGTCCGTTACCTATAGACTCCGAAACAGCTGAACCAATTTTCTTGAAAATATATATATATATGTATATATATATATATATATATATATATTATCGATTTCCTGCACTATTGTAAGAACTGCAACATTGAAACTTCTGAATATCGTTTCTTATGTCTTTGTCTATGAGTGTATCAAATTTGATTAAAATCGGACCACTCCTTCTATAACCCGATTTTTTCAATTATCGATTTTCGATATTTATCGGGGGTAACTCGACACAAAACCTAGCTAAGAACACTCGCAGACGCTTATAGTACAACTGTATAAATTTTCAAGAAAATTGGTTCAGCTGTTTCGGAGTCTATAGGTAACGGACACACACAGACAGTTCCATTTATAAATAAGTTTAGATAAACAAAACGGTGTCTTCATTTCTTCTTTTATAAGTTTTTATCGTGTTCTTTGCTCTAAAATTAGATGTATGCATTAAATTATGATTTTTCTCTGGAATTTCTGGGTTTTTTTTTGTTTTTTTGGGTTTTTTTCAATCTGCCTCTTATACTCCTTATACAAAAAGAATGATGGTAATCACTGAATTTTGTAATGTTATATATCGCCGTACGACGACAAAACAACAAACACGCATATATAAAAATATAAGGTTATATTTTTATTAATGACGACGAACCGTGTGGAATAGAGAACGGAAGGGTGAGAGCGCGCATAGAATGGGTTGGCGGGAGTGTAGTCTTGCCTGTGGTGTTTCTCTGCTTCCACTGGCCGTTCTCTGCTGGCGAATCCGTGTGTCGAGGTCTTTATATAGTCTTCTAAAACCGGGACTTTCCTTCCGGTTTTGCCTCGCCCACGCAACGCCCACGTAATTCCCAGAGACACCTGTTCTGTTTGCCTCCGTAGTCATTTCCGCTGCTGTCGGAAATAAGGTCAAACGACATCCGCTCCGGCCTCGACAGGATGTATTTCACAAACACCTGTCTTGTCGTTCGCCGCCCCCTTCACCGACGGGAAACACCATCGCTTGCATCACTTCCTCGGGTGGGGGCAGATTGTTATATTACAGTAAGTTCTAGTCTAAAATGTTTTTGTGTAAGTTGTTGTGGATTCGATTATTATCGCACTGAAGATTATAATCAAGCTATGTCGGTTGCTAATCAACTTAACGCACTCAAAATGTTAGGAACTTGGTAATCTTCCACTGTAAGCTGACTCCTTAGTATTCGACTAACTGCCGACTAACATCAACTGCCTAGTAGTTCTACTGAACTCCAATAGAACTCTAAATAACTCTCTAGAACTCCTATGAACCTCCCAAGAACTTTTCGAGTTAACTTCCTGTTAACTCTTATCAATATAAGAGGTAGAGTCCATTATCTAAGGAATAGGGGTGTTTCACCATAACAGAGGTAGAGTCCATTATCTGAGGAATAGGTGTGTTTCACCATAACAGAGGTAGAGTCCATTATCTGAGGAATAGGTGTGTTTCAACATAACAGAGGTAGAGTCCATTATCTGAGGAATAGGTGTGTTTCAACATAACAGAGGGAAAGTCCATTATCTGAGGAATAGGTGCATTTCACCATAACATAAGTGACCAAAAATTAAGAAAAGTGTTTATTCACAAACAAAATACCTGCATATATTTCTCATTCGATCATTTCATGAAATATCTGTGTCCCACACTGAAGATGAACTTCTTTTTTTTTTAACTGATTTAAATCTTCATATGAATGGTTTTAATTGCTGTGAAAGTTTTATTTTTATTTCAAGTAAGCCAAAAATTTAATAAAGTTTTTTAAAAAAACAAGAAAACTATTTGTATTCCTCTGTGTTTGTGATACGCTGTGCTAACAAAACCTGTACTGCTTCCAGGATGAGACTTACCCTCAAAATGGGTTAAACATTTGAAATTTGTCTTTTCCACAATGGTGATAGTTGTTTTCAATTTGTATAACTGTAATTGAATTCATTCCAGCATTGAATTGTTATCCTCTGAATATTTGACATTTTTCTCTTTATTTTTTAAATACTTGCCATACACATTTACAAAAAGTAGTTTCTATTTGTCTATATTTCTTAGATGAAGTAGTGTTTACAGTATTTACATTATTTAGACTATTGTCCTCGTCTTTGTTGCCATTTGTACGACGTTTTGGCTGTTGTACGCTCTGGCCATCTTCAGGTGCTAGGAATTTCGAACCGAACCCTTTATTACAATCACTGGGGTATAGCATTCTCATTCATTGTGTAAAGCCTCGATTGGAAGTCATGAGTTATCTCCCTCTAACCCTGTAAATTACTTGTTCACCATTGCTGTAGCCTAGTGTTGAACTCATAACTCTAAGAGTCAAGTCAGGAACTAACCAACGTCTATATCCTTAAGGACATATAGTTCAGTGGATATAGTTGTTGGTTAGTTCCTGACTTGACTCTTATAATTGTGAGTTTAATACCAGGCTACAGCAGTGGTGAACAAGTAACTTGCAGGGTAAGAGGGAGATAACTCATGACATGACTTCCAATCAAGGTTTTTTTCTTTTTAAAAGAAATACTGATTAAAAGTATAAAATTATTTTATATAATTTTGTATAATCTGATCTAGTACAGGAATGAGGATGATATGCCCCAATGATTGCAATAAAGGGTTTGGTTCAAAATTCTTAGCACCTGAAGAAGGCCAGAGTATACAACAGCCGAAACATCATACAAATGGCAACAAAGATGAAGACAATAGTCCGAATAATGTAAATACTGTAAATACTACCTCATCTCAGAAATATAGACGAATAGAATGATCTATTATTAAACGTCGCACAAACGGCAACATAGATGAGGACAATAGTCCGAATAATGTAAATACTGTAAATACTACCTCATCTCAGAAATATAGACGAATAGAATGATCTATTATTAAACGTCACACAAACGGCAACATAGATGAGGACAATAGTCCGAATAATGTAAATACTGTAAATACTACCTCATCTCAGAAATATAGACGAATAGAATGATCTATTATTAAACGTCGTACAAATGTCAACAAAGATGAGGACAATAGTCCGAATAATGTAAATACTGTAAATACTACCTCATCTCAGAAATATAGACAAATAGAATGATCTATTATTAAACGTCGCACAAACGGCAACATAGATGAGGACAATAGTCCGAATAATGTAAATACTCTAAAGTAGTGTGTGTTTCTGTTTTTTTTATGTCTTTTTGAACAGATGTTAAGTTTTTGAGATTCCTCTCCTTGACTATATGTTGCTTATTCACACATGTCCTGCATATTTTAAGGGAAATATCGATTAAAAGTATAAAATTACTTCATATAATTGTGTATAATCTGATCTACTACAGAAATGAGGATGATATACCCCAGTAATTGTAATAAAGGGTTTGGTTCGAAATTCCTAGCACCTAAAGAAGGCCAGAGCGTACAACAGCCAAAATGTCGTACAAATGGCAACAAAGATGAGGACAATAGTCCAAATAATGTAATATTGTAAAGTTTGTATTTCTGTTTTTTCATTTTTTTAAATGTCTTTTTGAACAGATGTTAAGTTTTTGAGATTCCCCTCCTCCACTATATGTTGTTTATTTACACATGTCCTGCAGATTTTAAAGGAAATATCGATTAAAGTATAAAATTACTTCATATAATTGTGTATAATCTGATCTAGTACAGGAATGCGCAGTTCTTTATGGATATTTGCATGGATTTGTGGGGACGTCCACGATTATAATCTATAATTCTACAGATTACTTGCAAGGTTACTTGGATAATTTTCTCTTTTTGGAAATCTACCCGGCACAAAGCCACTTCCAAATGGATTTTCCAACCAAATCCCTGGAACCCACCATTTATATTTTATGAGTATTAGAATTCTGGGAATAAATAAGAAAGAAGATGAAATAAATTCGAAAACGCATTCAGTTTGGAACCAAACAATGCAATAACATATAATATTAACTTTGTTTGTTGAATAGTACGCAAAATGGGCGTGTGTGAATTGCCTCCCATTGGCTGTATGAAAATAATTGTTACAAATTTTAGAATATGCTGGATTGTTCATTTTTGTTGAAGTGTACAAGCAATGTTAAGAAAAATATATAGTTCTGTTAAGAGAAATTGTTCATGCATGAAAGTTCTGATAAAGTGTTCTTAGTACTAAGTGTACTGAAATCGGACTTTAAAGAGAAGAGTGAGTTGGGCATTATGAATCTTCGTGTTTTTGACCTGATGAATGTCTTGCTGCGACTGAGTAATTTTCCGCAGCAAAATGTTTATATAGTGGTTTAAACAACCTAACAAATTGGCGGTAAAAAGATTACTTACCTTTGCTTTGATTGGCTATATCAGACCAATCAATGAACAGCTTACATTTATTAAACATACATAATGAACTTGGTGCATGTGCAATTATATGTGTGCATAAGTGTGTGTTTGAGCAGTTCCACAGATTTAGTAAAAGACTCATAAGTCATAAAAGAAGCAATTTATTTGGGAAAGAAATTTGCATGAATAATCTTGACTTTTCTTGATGCATTGACTTAATGAATTTACCATTAGCATCAATGTCTGCTTCAGTACGCGGTCTAAAACATTGACCAGCTCAAATCGGAGGCCCTTTATCTATTTTGAACAGTGCTAATTATAGCTGACTTCAGAGATATAGTATGATAGGAGCTGTTAACTGCTGACTCTTGTGGTCCTACTTAGGATTGGACTCGGTATCATTGCCTAATAAATTTCTGACTCTTACTTCTCAGTTTAATAGATGTGTTCTAAGCAGTGGCAATAACTTGTCTCCCTTCCTGCCAAAGTGGATTTAACCTTTAGGTATTAAGGTTACTAAAATTGCTCCTCAGTGAACATTTTTTTTGGTAAAGTGCTGTCACTGAGTTTATTGAGCAAGATCCTGTTTTAACAGGGGCGTTGGTTGACTTCCCACTCGACTCTCCCTTAATTGATTTGGGTCTGGGGAGCTAGGAGGCTATATATTTGGGTTGATGTAATTGTGGAGATTGTAACTCATCTATTCTTGGATCGTCTTGACCTTATGAGATGACACGACCTTGTTGGTAGGTGTACAGTTTTGGATCGTTTTGACCTCATGAGATGACATGACCTTGTTGGTAGGTGCACAGTCTTGGATTGTCTTGACCTTATGAGGTGACATGACCTTGTTGGTACATGTACAGTTTTGGATCGTCTTGACCTCATGAGATGACATGACCTTGTTGGTAGGTGCACAGTCTTGGATTGTTTAGACCTCATGAGATGACACGACCTTGTTGGTAGGTGTAGAGTCTTGGATCGCCTTGACCTCATGAGGTGACACAACCTTGTTGGTAGGTGTACAGTCTTGGATCGCCTTGATCTTATGAGATGATATGACCTTGTTAGGTATACAGTCTTCTTTTACTTATGCTCATTATCCAACACCTCACAATCCCCTCTGACACCTTACAGTCAGCAGCATTGACCCTTAAGCCCTGCGCACAGAAGTAAGGAAGCATGACATCTTCCTTGTTGCTCACAACTACTAGAACTCTCTCAGTTGCTGGAAACTTGTGTGCATGACTGTTGAAACATCCTTAGGGTCTCAGCATAACCATTTCTCATGCCTTTTGTTGATCTCTCAAACTTGATCAAAGATTTTTTCATCAAAGAAAAACCAAACCATTTCAGTCTCTTGATGTTTCAGTAAGCCAGATGGTTATCATTTATCATTGTCAGCACAAATTGGCCTCTCCACATCACATAGGACATGTATGTATTGAAGGCCCTTATGTACTCTTTTGATAGAGTACCTTGAAATCTTGAGCTCCTTAGCAACGGCATTAACTGACTTTGTGGGGTTCTCATGGATAATTTTCTGCACCTTTTACACAAATCTGATGACATTAGGAACCTTAACAGGTGTTTTATATTTGACGATTGCTGTAGAATCTCAATCTTCAGCTTCCAGCCATTTATAAACTTTGACAACAAGGAACGGTGCAACTTTCAAGATACGAGCAATCACTATATCACTTGCTCTACTTTTAAGACAATAATTACTTCTATCGCTATCGTTGCACTAGGTACCTCCACTTATATTCAGTACCTGAGTTTTAGATTGAATTTTTAAAAATAAAAAAGATTTCTTGAAGCTAAATTGAAAGCTAAATGATTAAATTTACTATTTCCAGTAAGCAAAATACTCTGTTGTATTTCTAATAAATTATATTAGAGTCTAAAGTTTTGAAATTTTAAAAAACTTTTCAGTTTTTTGGCCAGTTTTGAGTGATCAACACATTTGTAAACAAAAGTTAATTCTCAGTTTTAAAAACCTTGCAAAAATAAAATATACTTCTGTGATGTGTTATTTTTGGAAAATTAGCAAATTTAAAATTAATCTGATTTGAAACAAATATTACTTGTTCATGGCATGAAATTTAGGATAAAAATATTTCTTAATCACTGCTCTCTGATCTTTCTGACCTTTGAATTAGGTGGTGACAGTCTGTCATCAATCATTTTACATATCTGGCTAAATATGGTTGAGCAGAATTGACATAAATTTATGAAATCTAAGTGAACATTTTGTAAGAGGAACAAGCCTTGAAACATATGACCTTTTACTGATATGATACTTATGGCCTACCATAATAAAAAAAAATAACCAGATATTTGCACACAAAAAAGTGTTTTTAATCATTTTAAAAATCTTGGTGCATGATGATTTGTATTAAACTTTTCAATTTTTGATTAGTAAATATAGTCTTTACTTATTAACTTAATAACCTAATTGGGATTGATAGAAATTTTAAAAGAATTTGAAAACTTTATAAATTATGATAATCAAAAAAATATAAATGAAAACAATTCTGGTAAAAATTCATTATTCATTGAAATATTTTTCTCTTATGATATCCTTAATATATATATTTTTTATAAAAGCAGTTAAAAGTTTGTCTAAATGCCATGTATTATTGCAATTTGGAGCAAATTTTCTGAACAGGTGCAAATGTAAGAAAAAAAGGGTGATTTAAATTGCCCATGTAGTCCAGCATTTAACTAATAAAATAAAGTCTTGGTACAATATTCAATTTCTAGAAATTTCAAGAAATTAATTGGGGAGTGGAGTAACATATTGAAATATATATATATATTCACCAAGATTTTATAAAGGTAATGATTTCAAAAATAATTTCAGTCATTTTTAAATAAGTTATAAAATTTTCTTCAAAATCTGACCATTACTTGATTTTTGCAAGAATTTCCAAATTAATGTTTTTCTCCAGAAAAAACTGAGTTGTGCAGTGATTACATTTGCTTCATTGATTCTAATAAAAATCTTGTTACTTGTTGACAATAAAAAAATAAATTTTATTCAAAATTTTAAATGTGTTAGATAGGATTAAAAAATTTGAACCCCCTATATATGAATTTCCTTGAGCCACAAGATTAGCAACTAGGTCCCACCCTTTTACTGTGAAACCAATAAATTGTAAACGCAAATTCTACTCCATCAGCTTCTTTTCTCACACTTTCCGCATGTGGAATTCTCTTCTGCATACTTGCTTTCCGGACAGTTTACAATCTCCAAGAATTTAAATGTAAAGTCAATAGTCATCTCCTGTCTCACTAACTTAGATCCTCTCTCTCATGCTTTTCTACATCCACCCCACTCTCATCAGTACTCTCTTCCCTCTCCTACTCTCTTCCTGACACCCCCTGCAACCCGTCAGTCCTCATAACATTCCTCCTTGTCCACCCCACTCTCATAAGTAATCTCTTCCCTCTTCTACTGACACCCCCTTCAACCTCTCACTCCTCATAACATTCCTCCTATGTAACCCCCTGCAAAACAGTGGCAGTAAAATTCCTTGCTTGGGGCGATATGATTATAAAAAAAAAGTTTCTATACATTTATATTCCAGTGACTGTAAATAAATCTAAAAGACATGCATGTGTAGCTAATCAGTATTTTACTGATTGATTGCTTCCTTTTCTACGGCTTATCAACAAACAAGAAATTTTAATGTAAATATAAAGTGGGGTATTAATTCTACATTACAATCAATATATAAATTAATCCCTCACTTTATGGCCACATTCATCCTTCTCTTACCCACTTCCTGACACCCCCTATAACCTGTTACTCTTTCTCATAACTTTCCTCCTATGTAACCTCCTGCACAACAGTGGCAGTAAAATGCCTTGCTTGGGGTGACACAATTGTAAAAAAAAATAAATAAAAAATAGTTTATTCTTTCCTCTTAATAATAACATAAATAATAACATAAATAATAATAATAACATAAATCTAATAAAATAATAACGTAAATAATAATAACATAAATATAATAAAATAATAATAATGTAAATAATAATAATAACATAAATCTAATAAAATAATAACGTAAATAATAATAATAACATAAATCTAAAATAATAATAACGTAAATAATAATAATAACATAAATCTAATAAAATAATAATAACGTAAATAATAATAATAACATAAATCTAATAAAATAATAATAACGTAAATAATAATAACATAAATATAATAAAATAATAATAATGTAAATAATAATAATAACATAAATCTAATAAAATAATAACGTAAATAATAATAATAACATAAATCTAATAAAATAATAATAACGTAAATAATAATAATAACATAAATCTAATAAAATAATAATAACGTAAATAATAATAATAACATAAATCTAATAAAATAATAATAACGTAAATAATAATAATAACATAAATCTAATAAAATAATAATAACGTAAATAATAATAACATAAATATAATAAAATAATAATAATGTAAATAATAATAATAATAACATAAATCTAATAAAATAATAATAACGTAAATAATAATAATAACATAAATCTAATAAAATAATAATAACGTAAATAATAATAATAACATAAATCTAATAAAATAATAATAGCGTAAATAATAATAATAACATAAATCTAATAAAATAATAATAACGTAATTAATAATAATAACATAAATCTAATAAAATAATAATAACGTAAATAATAATAATAACATAAATATAATAAAATAATAATAACGTAAACAATAATAATAACATAAATCTAATAAAATAATAGTAAGAAATAATAAAAACATAAATATAATAAAATAATAATAACGTAAATAATAATAACATAAATATAATAAAATAATAATAATGTAAATAATAATAATAATAACATAAATCTAATAAAATAATAACGTAAATAATAATAATAACATAAATCTAATAAAATAATAATAACGTAAATAATAATAATAACATAAATCTAATAAAATAATAATAACGTAAATAATAATAATAACATAAATCTAATAAAATAATAATAACGTAAATAATAATAATAACATAAATCTAATAAAATAATAATAACGTAAATAATAATAATAACATAAATCTAATAAAGTAATAATAACGTAAATAATAATAATAACATAAATCTAATAAAATAATAATAACGTAAATAATAATAATAACATAAATCTAATAAAATAATAATAGCGTAAATAATAATAATAACATAAATCTAATAAAATAATAATAACGTAAATAATAATAATAACATAAATCTAATAAAATAATAATAACGTAAATAATAATAATAACATAAATATAATAAAATAATAATAACGTAAACAATAATAATAACATAAATCTAATAAAATAATAATAACAAATAATAATAACATAAATATAATAAAATAATAATAACGTAAATAATAATAATAACATAAATATAATATAATAATAATAACGTAAATAATAATAATAACATAAATATTTTTATTATAAAATATTGTTTTATTAAGTTTAGAGCCTTTTAACATCATACTTTGCTGTTTTTCAGTGAACAAATTAGTGGACTAGAACAAATTAAAAAAAAAAATGTTAGAGCTATTAAAAAATACGTCCTGAAAGAAAGAAGCTGGTAAAATGGTTAGCTCCCTGTACAATTCGTGTAAATACCTGGCCCCTCAGGTTAATCTCTACCGTTACAAGATCCAGATCAGGCCAAACATGGAGCAATGTTGTCTCACTTTTTTTTAATCATTTCACCCCAAGCAAGGCGGTACCGCAACTGATGTGCAGGGGGCTACAAAAGTGAGTTCAATTTTAGACAGGGGTAAAGTGAAGAGAAAGACGAACCAGTTACAGTGGGTGTCAGAGAAAGGGGAAGTGAAGGATGGGAACGGATGTGAAGACAGTTGCAAAGGTAGAGAGAAAAGAAAAGAACAAGATACACGGAGTGATGTAGAAAGGGCTGGAGTAGTGGATAAGAGATGGGAATTGACTTTGCATTTAAATTCTTGGAGGTTATAGCCGTCAGGAAAGCAAGTATATGGAAGTAAGTTCCACAGGTGGGAAGCATGAGAAAAGAAGCTGCTGGAGTAGAATTGTTGCCTGCATTTGGTTGATCTAACTGTAAAAGGGTGGGACCTTGGTGCCAGTCTGGTTGCCCGAGTAAATTCTTGTGAAGGGGCCACCACTGACCTAATGACCTAAGTTCTTCGAAGCAGAAGCCATGAAAATATTTGTAGAAGAGACAAAGGGAAGCCACATCCTACCGGTGAGAAAGTGGCTGGAGAGTTGAGCTGCCTAGACTTTACTTTCCAGTCTTGAGAATTCAAAAGTATCTCTGTTTTTGTTGGAGACGAATTATTTCCCAACCTCTCTCTCACAGGTGGGACGTGGTGAGTCTCTCTCTCTTCATTCTATTGCTACTGCCATTGAAAGTGGTCAGACGAACTGCATTCCTTGGTTTCAACCAGAACCTTCATAGATAGGACCCACCATGCCACTTACAATGTGGTAAACGAAACACATTCCCTCGGTGATAAGCGAGGTCTACTCAAACAGCTTCTTTTTGCAAACCTTTCTATTTTTTAATACTTTCACGGCTTCTGCTCCGATGAACTTAGATCACTAGTGCTCCCTAAATACGAATTTGAACGAGATACTAGATTAGCAACTAGATCCCACCCTTTTACAGTGAAACCGATAAAATGCAGCCGTAACTTCTACTCCAACAGTTTCTTTCCTCACACTTCCCGACTGTGGAATTCTCTTCCAAACGATTGCTTCCCCGACGGCTACAATCTCCAGGAGTTTAAATGTAAGGTCAATAGACACCTCCTAACACACTAACCTGCTCCCATTCTATCAAACACTCTTCCCATCTGCCCAACCCTCATCCTCGCTATCCTTACTCATCTGTCACCTTCCTCCTGACATTCCCTATGTCTAACCACTCCTTCTCTTTACCTTCCCCTATGTAGCCCCATGCGCAATAGTGGCAGTGGAATGCCTTGCTTGGGGTGAGATGATTAAAAAAAAAACAAAAAAAACCATTGCTCTGTGAAACAGACTTCCAAGAGAATGTTTCCCTGATCACCATAATCTTAACCTGTTCAAGTCAACCATTATCTTCCACTCATATTTTTTTTAATCATTTCACCCCAAGCAAGGCAGTATCGCCACTTATGCACAGGGGCTACAAGAATGGTGGCAATACACCCATTATCCTAAAGGATATTTTAGCTAAAACTAAATCTTATGATGATAGATATAATTTATGTCTGAAAAATTAGTTATCTTAAAACACTTTAATAACTCTACTGAATTAGAACATTACGGTGTTCCCACGAAACTTCGAAGTTGGCATGAATCTGCTCAGTTAAAGAGACAAACTCTTTTTACCTATCAACACTCTATCAACACTGATATCGAGCACTTCACGATAAAAGACCTGCTTGCCAAAATATATTTTGTCATTAAAGCCACTGAAAATCAACAACCTTGGCACTAAACATTATAAAATACTATTCAGGCTCCAGGAGGAAAGAAAAATACCCCCGACCCTTCGAGCACTTTTACAGAAACATATCTTTATGCAGCCACGTACAACCAACCGGCCACTACAACTCACTAACATGGAACGAATACAATTCAGTTAATCACTTGTACGTGCCGTTGAGTATTATATGTAGTAAATTTACTTTTAGATTTGTTTTATGTCTACTTAAAATCCTACAGTGTTGAAGATTTTAAATCAAACACCTATACCATAAAATAAAAAATGAAAAAAAAAAAAAATTAAATAAAATAAACCAATCACAAACAAAAAGCACACCATATTCTATATAAACAAGAAAAAACTGTGACTTAGCAGCAAACTGTCCTGACGAGTGAGAACATCACAGCGGCATCTTCACGAATTTTCAAAGTTGGCATGAATCTGCTACTAACCCCTTGCACTTATTAACGCTCCATCTACAATGCAGTATCGCGCACTTGATAAATTTGTTTGCTAAAATACATTTTATCAGTAAAACCACTAAAAAACAACAGCATTGGCGGAAAACACTATCACAATTAAACACTATTCATTTTGCAGAAACGTCTCTTTATACAGACACTTTCTAGCAACATGCAACATACAACCAACTGACCACTACAACCATAAAATAATACAATTCAATTATTCACTTAAAAACATCAAACCCACAGCAAATGTGCACAACTACAAAATTATGCTCACTGAAAAGAATAAAACACTTTATAAAATGTATAAGACAGAAAGTATTTTACTTCTTCAACAAAGAAAAAGACCAATGAAAACGACAATAACTTCCGATTTCCATCAACAAAAAACCCACCACAACAAAGCGAACTTACCGCTTTCAAAAGCGATTAAAAAAAAATAGAAAGAAGAAAAATAAACAATAAATTCTAAACCCAACTAACTCGACTAGAATCGGTCAGCACTTCGTAGTAAACAGAATTGGTGTCGCTTGTAGCCGTTTATATTTACTGTGCTGAGTGCTCATTAGCTGAGTGGTAGCCAGGTCGAGTGCATAAAACGTGGTATGCTAATTTGAGGGTGTGTCATAGTTGTTTGAGCTGTCGTTCACGTAAGAATAGCGTTTCAGAGATTAAGACTTGTGAATTTGGTTTTCCTGTCTGGAATACTTTCCTGTGGTTGTTTCCTACCAATACATATTTTTCCCGCTCTTTGCAACATCTTTCTACTTTCCAACAAGATCATTCAGATGTGTTTTTCAGCAACTCTACTCGTGAAATTGAGAATTCGGCCATCCGAACTCATCATGTCTTTACCCATTCTAATCCTTATTTCCCATGAACAATTTATAAATCAAAAGGAAACACAGACATCGTCAAAAGACATGACTTTATTTCAATACAATTAAAAGAGTGTTTGAAGGAACATGACAGCATGACATGAATGATTGTGAATGCGTAATAAGGTTCATGTTGCATTCTCAGAATGCAAGGTTTGCCATTTTTTGAAATTTTTCATAAATTTAATTTCACCATTAGACATTTGAACTAGTATAGCTCCAACACACTAGTATATCGTTATAATGGGGCCTCACATCAGTGAGGGGGGCCGGTGTGCAAGTGAAACTGTTGAGAGGAAGGCTCCAAAACGGTGCACATTCTCTCCTGATGACCCCAATTTAAATATAAATTTGAAAAGAACACATTAAAAGAAGTTCAATAAAGTCATGTAGAGAAGCTCGGTGCAAATGTCATAAAATGTCTCGCTTCAGGTGAATTTCAATTACTTTCCAGTAATTTCCTTCTTGCTTCCCATAAACAATTTATAAATCAAAAAGAACAATAAACATAGTCAAGAGACATATAACTTTACTAGCAGTATAGCCCGGCGTTGCTCGGGTGTAATGAAAGCTTTAAAACTAATCCATGGTCCTGGAGCTCAGACTCTTTGGACGTTGGCACGAAAGACTAAAAAGTAATAGTTGTTTCCAGTTAAAACGAAACCGTAGACTGAAAGAAAAATGAATGGATGTAAGTCAAATTTTGATTTCCTCGTATCGATATCAAATAAGTTTTTTTCATCGTAAACTGAATTTTGAAGGCTAAATAAGTCATCTGAGTAAATGGTATCATGGCTGAGACTAGGAACTACAATTATACCAACTTAGAGCCAAACCAAAAGCAAAAACTAAAATAAAAGGGCTGAAAAAATACAGACATGCAGGTAGATAAACAGACACACAGACAAACATCTTGCCTTTTATATATATATATATATATATATTATCGATTTTCTGCACTATTGTAAGAACTGCAACCTTGAAACTTCTGAATATCATTTCTTATGTCTTTGTCTATGAGTGTACCAAATTTGATGAAAATCGGACCACTCCTTCTATTACCCGATTTGTTTGATTATCGATTTTCGATATTTATCGGGGGTACCTTGACACAAAACCTAGCTAAGAACACTCACAGATGCTTATAGTACAACTGTGTAAATTTTCAAGAAAATCAGTTCAACCGTTTTGGAGTCTATAGGTAATGGAGACACACACACAGAGACACACACAGACACACACACACATACACACACACAGACACACACACAGACAAAGTTCTGTTTATAAATAAGATTAGATTTCAATACAGTTAAAAAAAAAATTAAATGTCTGTGGCAAAAACTCAAGTTTTTATTTCTGTATTCTTTTATCTTTGTTTACACATTGAGCACGCATCTTCACCTAAAAATATACACGAAATCTCCAGCTTTGTTAACATCCAGATACGGAAACTTTAAATTAGTCAGTTAAGTGCTATATGTGATACATGCTTTGGGCGATCATGTCTTGAAAGCGACATGACTGACTGAGCAGACGATTACCCCGCAGTAGGTTGCCATTACTTTCTGTGGTAGACTGGTTGCCAGTCAAGGCTATAGAACCCAATCTGTTCTATTATTGAACCCATAACTGGAAAGAGAAGAGGTAGATTATATTACATTATTATATTAAGTAAAATTAGTGGGGGATCAGTTTATTACTTCATAATAATAGAAAACTGATTCCTCACTTTATGCCTAGTGGAAGTTTTAATTATGTTTCCAACTATTATATTCAATCAGTTAAGTGCCATACGTGATACACGCTTTGGGCGATTATGTCTCTTTAGAGACATGACTGATTGGGCAGAATATTATCCTGCAGTAGGTTGCCATTGCTTTCTGCGGTAGACTAGTTGCCACTCAAGGCTTTAGTACCCAATCTGTCCTGTTATTTAACCCATAGCTGGAAGGAGAAGAGATAGATCATATTACATCATTATATTAAGTATAATTAGTGGGGGATCAGTTTATTACTTCATAACAATAGAAAACCGATACCCCACTTTATGCCCAGTAGAAGTTTTAATTATGTTTGCAACTATTATATTCAGTCAGTTAAGTGCCAAACATGATACATGCTTTGGGTGATCATGTCTCGAAAGAGACATGACTGACTGGGCAGAAGATTATCCCACAGTAGGTTGCCATTGGTTTCTGTGGTAGACTGGTTGCCAGCCAAGGCTATAGAACCCAATTTGTCCTATTATTTAACTCATACCTTGAGAGAAGAGATGGATTAATACCTTTCCCAAGGGTATTTGTGCATAAGTGAATGCGAGGAATTCAACTGAAAATCAAACTCGGCTCCCCAATTCGTCGTTCCGAGTCGATATCAACTGCACCACAACGCATATCCTTTAAATTAGTACAGGAAGTAAAAAATTATCTCTTCAACTAATGAATGATTAATGGATGTGAGAAAGGTTCAAATGTTTTTGAATATTTTTGGTTATCCACAGCGGTGTATTGGGGAACTCTGAAAGTATCGGGGAGCCTACTTAGAAGCCAAGATTTTCTGAGTCGTGGTGGTTAGGGTAACTCAAGCAGTGTAATTTCTATCCATTTCTTTTATTTCACCATATAGTCTAACGCCCGGTTCACACTCCACGCACGTCTATTGAACAGGTGAAGAGGCCCATCCCTTGTTCCCTGTTTAGGGTGCAGTTTCTGGTTTTCTCTTTTCCAATCTTCTCACTTTTTTCTTTCTTTTTTTCAATTGGAGTAGATAGACTAAACTATCGCCTGGTTCACACTCCACTCACGTCTATTGAACAGGTGAAGAGGCCCATCCCTTGTTCCCTGTTTAGGATGCAGTTTCCGGTTTTCTCTTTTCCAATCTCTTCAATTTTGTGTAGCCCCCTGCACATCAGTGGTGTTACCTCCTTGCTTGGGGTGATATGATTAAAAAAAACAAAAACCCACTGACTGCCTATGTGTCTACATATCAAACTGGGGACATTATTTCTAATTAATGTCTTCCTTCAGATATTAAAACATGACTATTAAGTTTCTTTCTCTCCCTAATAACATGTCTGTTTCTATCTATTTATTTTTTTTTGTTGTTTGTTTTTACAGTATTTACATTATTCGGACTATTGTCCTCATCTTTGTTGCCATTTGTACGACATTTCAGTCATTGTATGCCCTGGCCTTCTTCAGGTGCTAGGAATTTCGAACCAAAGCCTTTATTACAATCACTGGAGTACATGAACTCCATTCCTTGCACAATAGTGCCTCTTTTGGTAGTCATGAGTTATCTCCCTTTAACCCTGTAAGTTACTTGTTCACCACTGCTGTAGCCTGTTATTGAACTCAACTGTTTGGGTCAAGTCACAGGAACTAACCAGCGTCTATATCCACTGGGCCATGTGTCCTTAAGAACAAATTCTTTTTTTAAACATTTCACCCAAAGCAAGATGATACCACCACTGATGCACAAATTAAATTTTTCTAATGTATAATTTATTTCTTTTAATATGATTAATTTATTTCCTATTAGTTCTTCACTATTGAATAATTAAAATAATACCTCCTGTTTCTCATAAACCCTTTTTCACTCAAGTTAGAGGTTTTTCATTCCAAATCTAGATTTATATATATAATTAACACATTTGGTGGAGCATAATGTTGTCGTAATCTTAATTTAATTTAATTATTTTAATTTATTTTATTTCATAATTTTAATTATTCTAAATTACCTTAGTTAAGATTTTTCCCTCTTATCAGCAATATAACTTGAGAATAAATATTTTTGTGTATATATCATAAATTATTTTCTGTTGCTTGTTTTTCTTTCAAACTGAATGTGTCCTTAAATAATTGAAAAAGGTTTTCTTTTCAGAGGTAAAAGTGCTGAAGATGAAATCTTATCGAAAGAAGAGACTGATCAGTTTCATAAAAGTAAGGCTGGGGTTAACTGTTGGGCTAGCCAAAATTCTGGGAGGCCTTAGCCCCTTCTTCCCTCTCACCATAGAATTGTCACTGGTTATCCATGCAGCAATTATCAAGATCTTATTTGTTGGTCAGTTGTTTTTGTTTAGTGGCATATCAACACATCAGTGGGTTGATATGCCAGAATAAAAGAAATCAACTAGAAAAACTGAAAATAAATACAATGTATCTAAATCCAAATTAGAGACCTGTCATAATAGATCATTCCAGCCTATGTACAATAATGGAATTCTTGACAAAACCCAAAGGATTATCTGTAATATAAATGTGACATGAAGACTGTGGTCATCAACACAGAGTCATAGGAAAGCATGGCAGTCAACCTGTCCAAGTGGAGATGAACCCTGGCCAAACAACTCAAGTCAGGGGAGGAGCAGCTGTTACAAGCCAACATGGAGAGGCAGGTTCACAGAGAAAAAAGTGACAGCTCCAACCGAACATAAATGCAGCCTCTGTAACAAAGACTGTCACTCCCGCATCGGCTTCTACAGTCACAGACACCAATGCTCCAGCCAAGCACACAACTAGGGTGTTGATCGACGAAAGCCTAAGATCTGGTCTGGTGATCCAGATGTACATCTGGAGTTTCTTAATAAAACCCAAAGGATTATCTGTCATATAAATGTGACATGAAGACTGTGGTCATCAACACGGAGTCATAGGAGAGCACGGCAGTCAACCAGTTCAAGTAGAAAGGATTACAAAATTATAATGAGCAGGAAGAAAAAAATATTAAAAAAATAGTAATCGCGAGGACAGTAGATAGCTATTGACATTTCATTTATATTTTTGCAGATTTGTTCGCTGGAAAGCATGGAGCCAGAAGGGAGTTCCACAAGTGGGAAGTTCAAAAAAATAACTGTTAGCATATAACTTACAGCTACATCTATCGTGCTCAACTTTAAGTTGATGAGATCACAACACGAATCTATTTTTTGCTTAGAATAAAAAAGTCTAGGTGCCATCATGAAGATCTCATCCAAACAATTATCATGAAAGTATTTATAGAAAAGACACAAAGAAGCAACCTTACGGCAATGGGTAAGTGATTGAAGCTGAGTTGCCAGACTATGACCAGTAATATTGCTGATTCTTTGGATCTTATCAATTAGCTTAAGGTAAACAGCAGAGCACCAGACCATATCTGGCAGCAATATTTTAAGCATAACCACAATTTCTACTTCAACAGTTTCTTTTCTCACACTTCCCGCCTGTTGAATTCCCTTCCACATACTTGCTTCCCCAACAGCTACAATCTCCAGGAGTTTAAATCTAAGGTCAATAGATACCTCCTAACACACCAACTTGCACCCATTCTCTCAAACACTCTTCCTATGTACCTCCTTACTCGTCTATCACCCTCCTTCTGACATTTCCTATATCTAATCGATCTCTCAGAACCTTCCCCTATGTAACCCCCTGCGCTATAGTGGCAGTGGAATGCCTTGCTTGAGGTGAAATGATTAAGAAAAAAAAATGGTAGACTTATAGATATGTATGATAGATTCTGGAGAGGAAAATTGTCTCGCCCGATACAGTGAACCAAATTTCTTAGCAGCTGATCTAGCAATGGATACAATATTGTCTCTCCACTTCATATCAGCCGAGAACGTTATCCCAAGAAGGCACAGCGAGTCACTTTCCTGTAGGTTAGCATCAGCCAAGTTGATGGAAGGCAGAGAGCGTCTTTCAAAAGATTAATGGGGAGGAGTTAAGTTTTGGAGGCTATAAAATTGATTTCAGTGCCATAGATTATAGTAGGAATTTTATTCTCAGTAAGAGCAACCGTTCAAAAGTTCTATAGACTCCTAAAATAACACTAATAATATTCATCATCAATAAGAGAAACTGTTAGCATAGAACTTGAAGCTGAGCTGCCAGACCAGGACTGGTAATATTGCTGATTCTTTGGATCTTATCAATGAGCTCAAGGTAAAAAACAGGGGCACCAGACCATATATGGCAGCAATATTTTAAGCAGAAAAGAATGGTAGACTTATAGATATGTATGATAGAAGAAATAAAATATCACTAATAATATTCATTAGTTTTTGTGTGTAGATCACCAACAATGTTACACGGACCTGGGAGTCCATGTGCACCCCGGTTGAGAACCAATGCTATAGATAGTTGATATAAGTTGTTATTATAGACACAATGCTTCAACCAAGTACACTAGGGTCATCATCTGTATTGCTTGGCTGGTATAAAAAAATTGTTGATCATTGTAATATTTTTTCTCTGTGATGTCAGTTATTGTTCATTTCAGCTGAATTGGTGCTTCACTACTTGATCCATGGATTGAACTTATAACCATTAGACAACAGTGACACATATCATCCACTATTACACCATCCTCAAGGATGTTAGAACGGTGTTTTTGGAGCTTTTTATATTTAATGTCAGATGGTTTTTGAGATGTCGTTCAGTCAATAGACATTTGATGATGACCAAAGGGTAATTGGTTGAAACATTGTGTCTATAATAACAATCTATATCAACTAAGATGAAAACAATAGTTTGAAATAATGCATGTATATTAACGATTATTCATCTTGGAAATAAAATACAAAATTATGAGGGTCCTGGGCATGACAGTAAACTGCATCCGGCATCAAGGCCTCTTATTGGGAGGTTGTGAGGAGCATGTTGTTCTCAGGTCCACCTTGACCTGCAGTGATAGCACCTGTTAGGGTCCCAGCTATGGACAAATAGTTAACCCCTAAACTGGGATCAAAACACGATGAAAGTATGAAAATACACTTTTATATAAATCTAAACTTATTTATAAATGGAACTTTGTCTATGTGTATGTGTGTGTGTGTGTCTGTTACCTATAGACTCTGAAATGACTGAACCAATTTCCTTGAAAATTTACACAGTTGTACTATAAGCATCTGCGAGTGTTCTTAGCTAGGTTTTGTGTCCAGGTACTCTCGATAAATATCGAAAATCGATAATCGAAAAAATCGGTTTATAGAAGGAGTGGTCCGATTTTAATCAAATTTGATACACTCATAGACAAAGACATAAGAAATGATATTCAGAAGTTTCAAGGTTGCAGTTCTTACAATAGTGCAGAAAATTTGATATCAATAACAGGAAATCAAAATTTGACTTACATCCATTCATTTTTCTTTCAGTCTACAGTTTCACTTTAACTGGAAACAACTATTGCTTTTTAGTCTTTTGTTCAACGTCCAAAGAGTCTGAGCTCCAGGACCATGGATTAATTTTAAAGCTTTTATTACACCCGAGCAACGCCGGGCTATACTGCTAGTAATAATAATAACTGAAATAGAAATAATGTGAAAATTAAAAACAAGAATAGTACCATTGATAGTAGGTGCGCTTGGAATGATAAAAAAGGAACAAAACAACACATTGAAATAATCCCAGGAAACCAAAGCTTAAGAGATATACAAAGAACTGTCTTAATAAATGTTGTATTGCCGAGGTGGATACGATACGCAGAGAAAGTGTGCTGCGGTATTATTCAGCACAATATCCTGTGCTAAACGGATATACACAGAACAGTACAATAGTTACAATAACAGAAAAGACAGAACTTACAACACAAAGGAGGGGTTTAGATCGCAATAGTCGCTGAAATAATCAGTCTGAATATTACTTGAATATTATGCCTTCAATGTTACTATTTTTTACTTAAATAAGCTATTGAAGGCTATTCCATCATTGAGAGTACCGCAAGGGTGTCAGCTACTCTACAACAATAAGTACAGCCCACAAACTAAGAACTTTGCCCATGTAGTGATGTTATGGGAGGTAGAAAAACAAATGAAATATAGCCATAACAACACACCACGACCTGCCTTAGGTCTTACCGCAGACTTGGTAGGTCGTGTGACCATAGCAGAAATTGACATATGCTGATAATAATAATAGAATTTTTAGATTAATTTTCCTTTGTTTTTTGCTTCATTCTTTGTTGAAAGTAAATTATTTTTTTCAATAAGCTTTACTAGGAACAAAATCAATAACAACAGTCATGCTCTGGGCAATATCAGGTAATCTTTTTAAGTTTCTGATAGAAGTGAACATTGTCAACTGATATGAACCTTTGACCACTGCCATTAAATTTCTATCAGTTGCTCTTTAACTCTTGAGTTGCATTCTATCATCATTAGGTGTTGATTTATAAGTGCAAGAGAACTTTCAAATATCATTGATGATGACGTAATCAACTTATCAAGACAATCCAGTGTCAATGCCTGCTTCTATCTTGTAAATAAACACTCACATGAAATGTGAGATTTTACAAGACTGATCATTTTGTGAAACAGGGTTGTTTTTTTAAATCGGTTCTCTACCTTACAAATGCTGGACACATTAATCAAAATTCTGTTACCTTGAACTTCTTTAAACTTTAAATTCATCAAAGACACAAGGTCACAAATTTGAAGCATCAAGTTAGAATCAAACTCGCCAAATTAGTATTGTTTTTTTTTCTGACAACTGCTTCACAGCAATGCACCCTCCCCCCCCCCCAAAAAAAAAAACCAGAAACATTTAATAAAAGTAGGGTTGATTGTATTCATTGATTTTTAAAACCTGTAAACTTTTGTTGAATCATTAAAGACTCTAGTATATTTCTAAATCAATTCGCCAAGGCGATTCCAATACATTTTTAAAGCAAAATTATCAGCAATACATTTTTGTTAAAAAACTTCCCAACAATACATTTTTATAGTAAAATGTCCAGCCATACACTTTTATAATAACATTATCAACAATATATTCTTATTGTAAAATGACCAACAATACATTTTTATTAAAAATTATCAATATTATATTTTATTATCTACAAACTATATATATAAAAGAACATACATTTTCCCTGAAAACATAAAATTATTGTTGTGTCGTGGTTCGTACCATGTGACATCTGGTCGCTCGGATGTATAAAAGACAATGCGTACTTAGCACAGGAGTTGTCATTATCACGGACTTCAGGAAGTAACCCGTACTACTGCGAGAGACTGTAAATATTGTATATACATCTTGGTTGTACCACTCTGTTAATAAAGTAGTTTATCTACATTTCTCTGTGTATCTCTTCATTCCATGATACAACAGTTGGTGACAAGGAGTGTTGTCATTATCACGGACTTCGTGAAGTAACACCTACTACTGCGAAAGACCGTAAATATTGTATATACATCTTGGTTGTACCACTCTGTTAATAAAGTAGTTTATCTACATTTCTCTGTGTATCTCTTCATTCCACGATACAAGGAGGAGTGTTGTCATTATCACAGACTTCGTGAAGTAACACCTACTACTGCGAAAGACCGTAAATATTGTATATACATCTTGGTTGTACCACTCTGTTAATAAAGCAGTTTATCTACATTTCTCTGTGTATCTCTTCATTCCAAAATACAAGGAGGAGTGTTGTCATTATCACAGACTTCGTGAAGTAACACCTACTACTGCGAAAGACTGTAAATATTGTATATACATCTTGGTTGTACCACTCTGTTAATAAAGTAGTTTATCTACATTTCTCTGTGTATCTCTTCATTCCATGATACAACTGTTGGTGACAAGGAGTGTTGTCATTATCACGAACTTCAGGAAGTAGCACCTACTACTGCGAGAGACTGTAAATATTGTATGTACATCTTGGTTGTACCACTCTGTTAATAAAGTAGTTTATCTACATTTCTCTGTGTATCTCTTCATTCCACGATACAAGGAGGAGTGTTGTCATTATCACAGACTTCGTGAAGTAACACCTACTACTGCGAAAGACCGTAAATATTGTATATACATCTTGGTTGTACCACTCTGTTAATAAAGTAGTTTATCTACATTTCTCTGTGTATCTCTTCATTCCACGATACAAGGAGGAGTGTTGTCATTATCACAGACTTCGTGAAGTAACACCTACTACTGCGAAAGACCGTAAATATTGTATATACATCTTGGTTGTACCACTCTGTTAATAAAGCAGTTTATCTACATTTCTCTGTGTATCTCTTCATTCCAAAATACAAGGAGGAGTGTTGTCATTATCACAGATTTCGTGAAGTAACACCTACTACTGCGAAAGACTGTAAATATTGTATATACATCTTGGTTGTACCACTCTGTTAATAAAGTAGTTTATCTACATTTCTCTGTGTATCTCTTCATTCCATGATACAACTGTTGGTGACAAGGAGTGTTGTCATTATCACGAACTTCAGGAAGTAGCACCTACTACTGCGAGAGACTGTAAATATTGTATGTACATCTTGGTTGTACCACTCTGCTAATAAAGTAGTTTATCTACATTTCTCTGTGTATCTCTTCATTCCACAATACAAGGAGGAGTGTTGTCATTATCACAGACTTCGTGAAGTAACACCTACTACTGCGAAAGACCGTAAATATTGTATATACATCTTGGTTGTACCACTCTGTTAATAAAGTAGTTTATCTACATTTCTCTGTGTATCTCTTCATTCCACGATACAAGGAGGAGTGTTGTCATTATCACAGACTTCGTGAAGTAACACCTACTACTGCGAAAGACCGTAAATATTGTATATACATCTTGGTTGTACCACTCTGTTAATAAAGCAGTTTATCTACATTTCTCTGTGTATCTCTTCATTCCAAAATACAAGGAGGAGTGTTGTCATTATCACGAACTTCAGGAAGTAGCACCTACTACTGCGAGAGACTGTAAATATTGTATGTACATCTTGGTTGTACCACTCTGCTAATAAAGTAGTTTATCTACATTTCTCTGTGTATCTCTTCATTCCACGATACAAGGAGGAGTGTTGTCATTATCACAGACTTCGTGAAGTAACACCTACTACTGCGAAAGACCGTAAATATTGTATATACATCTTGGTTGTACCACTCTGTTAATAAAGTAGTTTATCTACATTTCTCTGTGTATCTCTTCATTCCAAAAAACAAGGAGGAGTGTTGTCATTATCACAGACTTCGTGAAGTAACACCTACTACTGCGAAAGACTGTAAATATTGTATATACATCTTGGTTGTACCACTCTGTTAATAAAGTAGTTTATCTACATTTCTCTGTGTATCTCTTCATTCCACAATACAAGGAGGAGTGTTGTCATTATCACGGTCTTCAGGAAGTTACACCTACTACTGCGAGAGACTGTAAATATTGTATATACATCTTGGTTGTACCACTCTGTTAATAAAGTAGTTTATCTACATTTCTCTGTGTATCTCTTCATTCCACGATACAAGGAGGAGTGTTGTCATTATCACAGACTTCGTGAAGTAACACCTACTACTGCGAAAGACCGTAAATATTGTATATACATCTTGGTTGTACCACTCTGTTAATAAAGCAGTTTATCTACATTTCTCTGTGTATCTCTTCATTCCAAAATACAAGGAGGAGTGTTGTCATTATCACAGACTTCGTGAAGTAACACCTACTACTGCGAAAGACTGTAAATATTGTATATACATCTTGGTTGTACCACTCTGTTAATAAAGTAGTTTATCTACATTTCTCTGTGTATCTCTTCATTCCACAATACAAGGAGGAGTGTTGTCATTATCACGGTCTTCAGGAAGTTACACCTACTACTGCGAGAGACTGTAAATATTGTATATACATCTTGGTTGTACCACTCTGTTAATAAAGTAGTTTATCTACATTTCTCTGTGTATCTCTTCATTCCACGATACAAGGAGGAGTGTTGTCATTATCACAGACTTCGTGAAGTAACACCTACTACTGCGAAAGACTGTAAATATTGTATATACATCTTGGTTGTACCACTCTGTTAATAAAGTAGTTTATCTACATTTCTCTGTGTATCTCTTCATTCCACAATACAAGGAGGAGTGTTGTCATTATCACGGTCTTCAGGAAGTTACACCTACTACTGCGAGAGACTGTAAATATTGTATATACATCTTGGTTGTGCCACTCTGTTAATAAAGTAGTTTATCTACATTTCTCTGACAACAATTATACATAAAAGGTTTATAGTTGAAGGTATAAAATTGAATATAAAATATTTAGAATTTGGCATTAAATAACCCATATAGATGTTTATATGTAAACAAAAACAACCAAAACCTTGCATTCCTTGTTAACAAAAATTAAAACTATTGAACTTTGAGGAACTGATCGTCTGCTCAGGAGAGTATTATCATTGTGAAGAAAATATAAATACTGTAGATATTTAGCAACATTTGGCATCAGAACTACCTTGCTTTGTCTTGGGTGTTGGAGGATGACTTGGTAAGCAATTGTCAATCAGTCAATTAAGTGCCATACATAATAATGCTTGGCTGATCATGTCTCAAAAGGGACATGACTGACTGAGCAGATGTTTATCCCGCAGTAGGGTTGCCATTGCTTTCTGCGGTAGACTGGTTGACAGCCAAGGCTATAGAACCCAATTACATTATTATATTAAGTATAATTAGTGGGGGATCAGTTTACTACTTCATAACAATAAGGAACCGATCCCCCATTTCATGCCCAGTAAAAGTTTAAATTATGTTTCCAACTATTATATTCAGTCAGTCAGTTAAGTGCCATACGTGATACAGGTTTAGGGCGATCGTGTCTCAAAAGAGAAATGACTGACTGGGCAGAAGATTTTCCTGTAGAAGGTTTCCATTACTTTCTGCTCTAGAGTGGTTGACAACAGAGACTATAGGACTTAATCTGCCCTGCTATTTAACCTATAGCTGGAGGGATAAGAGATGGATTAATACCTTTCCCAAAGCTATCTGCACATAAGTGAATACAACAAATTCAACTGGAATTTGAACTTAACACTCCAATTTCTCATTCTGGGCCAATATCCATTGCACCACCCATGCACATGTAAAACTGTGATTCTACTAAACTGAAAATGAAAATTAATAATAATAACTGCTGCACACGACGATGCTTGCAAACTAGAAATTATTAACCAAATATACTAAAAACTTGTGTTGACCCAAATGCAGATTCTGGGATGAATATCCAGAAACTATTAACCATTTTGTATCAGGTTGCATGGTATTAGCATCAGGTTGCATGGTATTAGCATCAGGTTGCATGGTATTAGAATCAGGTTGCATGGTATTAAATTAGGTTGCATGTTATTAAATCAGGTTGCATGGTATTAGAATCAGGTTAGATGGTATTAAATCAGGTTGCATGGTATTAAAATCAGGTTGCATGGTATTTGTTTTGGGGTAGTTAACACCCCTATATTCATGGACAATATGGATTCATCTGGTTTATATAATGCCAGGCATTTCTACCTTCAAGCAGAGGAGTACACTTGTAGTTTAACCGCTCATAGTGAACACAGGATTCTTTCACCTTATAATTGTGCTCCCTTTAAACAGGACCACAACAGTATTTAAATCAGGTTGCATGGTATTAAATCAGGTTGCATGGTATTACCATCAGGTTGCATGGTATTAGCATCGGGTTTGATGGTATTAGCATCAGGTTGCATGGTATTAGCATCAGGTTTGATGGTATTAGCATCAGGTTGCATGGTATTAGCATCGGGTTTGATGGTATTAGCATCAGGTTGCATGGTATTAGCATCAGGTTTGATGGTATTAGCATCAGGTTGCATGGTATTAGCATCGGGTTGCATGGTATTAGCATCAGGTTGCATGGTATTAGCATCAGGTTTGATGGTATTAGCATCAGGTTGCATGGTATTAGCATCAGGTTGCATGGTATTAGCATCGGGTTGCATGGTATTAGCATCGGGTTTGATGGTATTAGAATCAGTTTGCATGGTATTAGCATCGGGTTTGATGGTATTAGCATCAGGATGCATGGTATTAGCATCAGGTTTGATGGTATTAGCATCAGGTTGCATGGTATTAGCATCGGGTTTGATGGTATTAGAATCAGGTTGCATGGTATTAGCATCGGGTTTGATGGTATTAGAATCAGGTTGCATGGTATTAGCATCGGGTTTGATGGTATTAGCATCAGGTTGCATGGTATTAGCATCGGGTTTGATGGTATTAGAATCAGGTTGCATGGTATTAGCATCAGGTTTGATGGTATTAGCATCAGGTTGCATGGTATTAAAATCAGGTTTGATGGTATTAGCATCAGGTTGCATAGTATTAGCATCGGGTTTGATGGTATTAGAATCAGGTTGCATGGTATTAGCATCAGGTTTGATGGTATTAGCATCAGGTTGCATGGTATTAGCATCAGGTTGCATGGTATTAAAATCAGGTTGCATGGTATTAAATCAGGTTTCATGGTATTAAATTAGGTTGCATGTTATTAAATCAGGTTGCATGGTATTAGAATCAGGTTAGATGGTATTAAATCAGGTTGCATGGTATTAAAATCAGGTTGCATGGTATTTGTTTTGGGGTAGTTAACACCCCTATATTCATGGACAATATGGATTCATCTGGTTTATATAATGCCAGGCATTTCTACCTTCAAGCAGAAGAGTACACTTGTAGTTTAACCGCTCATAGTGAACACAGGATTCTTTCACCTTATAATTGTGCTCCCTTTAAACAGGACCACAACAGTATTTAAATCAGGTTGCATGGTATTAAATCAGGTTGCATGGTATTACCATCAGGTTGCATGGTATTAGAATCAGGTTGCATGGTATTAGCATCGGGTTTGATGGTATTAGAATCAGGTTGCATGGTATTAGCATCGGGTTTGATGGTATTAGCATCAGGTTGCATGGTATTAAAATCAGGTTTGATGGTATTAGCATCAGGTTGCATAGTATTAGCATCGGGTTTGATGGTATTAGAATCAGGTTGCATGGTATTAGCATCAGGTTTGATGGTATTAGCATCAGGTTGCATGGTATTAGCATCAGGTTGCATGGTATTAAAATCAGGTTGCATGGTATTAAATCAGGTTTCATGGTATTAAATTAGGTTGCATGTTATTAAATCAGGTTGCATGGTATTAGAATCAGGTTAGATGGTATTAAATCAGGTTGCATGGTATTAAAATCAGGTTGCATGGTATTAGCATCAGGTTTGATGGTATTAGCATCAGGTTGCATGGTATTAGCATCAGGTTTGATGGTATTAGCATCAGGTTGCATGGTATTAGCATCGGGTTTGATGGTATTAGAATCAGGTTGCATGGTATTAGCATCGGGTTTGATGGTATTAGAATCAGGTTGCATGGTATTAGCATCGGGTTTGATGGTATTAGAATCAGGTTGCATGGTATTAGCATCAGGTTTGATGGTATTAGAATCAGGTTGCATGGTATTAGCATCAGGTTGCATGGTATTAGCATCGGGTTTGATGGTATTAGAATCAGGTTGCATGGTATTAGCATCGGGTTTGATGGTATTAGAATCAGGTTGCATGGTATTAGCATCGGGTTTGATGGTATTAGAATCAGGTTGCATGGTATTAGCATCAGGTTTGATGGTATTAGCATCAGGTTGCATGGTATTAGCATCAGGTTTGATGGTATTAGCATCAGGTTGCATGGTATTAGCATCGGGTTTGATGGTATTAGCATCAGGTTGCATGGTATTAGCATCGGGTTTGATGGTATTAGCATCAGGTTGCATGGTATTAGCATCAGGTTTGATGGTATTAGAATCAGGTTGCATGGTATTAGCATCAGGTTTGATGGTATTAGCATCAGGTTGCATGGTATTAGCATCAGGTTTGATGGTATTAGCATCAGGTTGCATGGTATTAGCATCGGGTTTGATGGTATTAGCATCAGGTTGCATGGTATTAGCATCGGGTTGCATGCTATTAGCATCGGGTTTGATGGTATTAGAATCAGGTTGCATGGTATTAGCATCGGGTTTGATGGTATTAGCATCAGGATGCATGGTATTAGCATCAGGTTTGATGGTATTAGCATCAGGTTGCATGGTATTAGCATCGGGTTTGATGGTATTAGAATCAGGTTGCATGGTATTAGCATCGGGTTTGATGGTATTAGAATCAGGTTGCATGGTATTAGCATCAGGTTTGATGGTATTAGAATCAGGTTGCATGGTATTAGCATCAGGTTGCATGGTATTAGCATCGGGTTTGATGGTATTAGAATCAGGTTGCATGGTATTAGCATCGGGTTTGATGGTATTAGCATCAGGTTGCATGGTATTAGCATCGGGTTGCATGGTAATAGCATCGGGTTTGATGGTATTAGCATCAGGTTGCATGGTATTAGCATCAGGTTTGATGGTATTAGCATCAGGTTGCATGGTATTAGCATCGGGTTTGATGGTATTAGCATCAGGTTGCATGGTATTAGCATCAGGTTTGATGGTATTAGCATCAGGTTGCATGATATTAGCATCGGGTTTGATGGTATTAGCATCAGGTTGCATGGTATTAGCATCAGGTTTGATGGTATTAGCATCAGGTTGCATGGTATTAGCATCAGGTTTGATGGTATTAGCATCGGGTTGCATGGTATTAGCATCGGGTTGCATGGTATTAGCATCAGGTTTGATGGTATTAGCATCAGGTTGCATGGTATTAGCATCAGGTTGCATGGTATTAGCATCGGGTTTGATGGTATTAGCATCAGGATGCATGGTATTAGCATCAGGTTTGATGGTATTAGCATCAGGTTGCATGGTATTAGCATCGGGTTTGATGGTATTAGAATCAGGTTGCATGGTATTAGCATCGGGTTTGATGGTATTAGAATCAGGTTGCATGGTATTAGCATCGGATTTGATGGTATTAGAATCAGGTTGCATGGTATTAGCATCAGGTTTGATGGTATTAGAATCAGGTTGCATGGTATTAGCATCAGGTTTGATGGTATTAGCATCAGGTTGCATGGTATTAGCATCGGGTTTGATGGTATTAGAATCAGGTTGCATGCTATTAGTATGAGGTTGCATAGTATTTTCATCAGGATGCATGGTATTAGCATCAGGTTGGATGGTATTAGAATCAGGCTGCATGGTATTAGCATCAAGTTGCATGGTATTAGAATTAGGTTGGATGGTATTAAATCAGGTTGCATGGATTAGGATCAGGTTGCATGGTATTTACATCAGGTTGCATGGTATTAGCATGAGGTTGCACAGTATTTTTATCAGGATGCATGGTATTTACATCAGGTTGCATGGTATTAAAATCAGGATGCATGATATTTGCTACAGGTTACATGGTATTAGCAGCCACCAAATATACAACTCAGCATGACCTGGTGCACTGGATAAGGTGTAACTTTTATGGAAAAAATTGCAAAACATTTGTTCAAACAGCACTCAGATCTGCTTCCCGATATATAAAATGTTTAACAATTTTATGAGACTTTATGCATAGATAATGCAGACAATGTGCGTTGTGGTACAGTAGATATCGGCTCAGAACGAGAAGCCGGGGAGCTGAGTTCAAATTTCAGTTGAATCCATTGTATACACTTACATGCAAATATCCTTGGGAAAGGTATTAATCCGTCTCTTCCTTCCAGTTATGAGTTAAATAACAGGACAGATTGGGTTCTTTTATAGCCTTGGATGGCAACCAGTCTACTGCAGAAAGCAATGGCAACCTACTGTGGGATAATCTTCTTCCCAGTCAGTCATGTCTCTTTCGAGACATGATCGCCCAAGAGTGTATCACGTATGGCATTTAACTGACTGACTAAATATAATAGTTAGAAACATGATTAAGACTGCTACTGGGCATAAATTGGGGGATCATTTTCTATTGTTATGAAATAATAAACTGATCCCCCACTAATTACTACTTAATAATATAATACATATATTCTTCCTCTAGCTATAAGTCAAATAACAGTACAGATTGGGTTCTATAGCCTTGGTCGGCAACCAGTCTACTGCAGAAAGCAATGGCAACCTATTGCGGGATAATCTTCTGCCCAGTCAGTCATGTCTCTTTCGAGACATGATCGCCCAAGCGTGTATCACATATAGCACTTAAACATAATGATCAGGGACCACAAAAATAGATTTGTATTTCTATTGATATCCAGTTTCTGCAGATGAAGGTCACTCTGGAGATCTTAAAGAAAATTATGAAAATACAAGGATTTTAAATTAGAAACTTTAAGAATATAGCAGATGAAGACATCAAAATTTCAGTTATGGTTGGGGACGTGTGTTTTTGATTTGAAACGTTCAAATAGACTTTTTGAAGTGAGGGTCTTCGACAGCTTATGTTATAAGGGAATACAAAAAAATCATTCTTGCAAACACAGCTCACGCCCTGCAAAAGTGTTTGTTTATATAAAATATGCACATGCTTGTAAATTCTTTTCACTTTTTTCGCTGAGAGGAAATTAGCATAGAACAAAAATGAAAGGAGGTTTGCATATTGATTGACGCAATCATTTTATCGTAAATATTTCGTTAAGTGTAATTAAGGAAAATAGGAATCAAAACTTATAAATGGAACTTTGTATGTGTGTGTGTCTGTCTGTGTTTGTGTGCCCGTTACGGAAATGGCTGAACTGATTCTTGAAAATTTACCCAGTTGTACTATAAGTGTTGTGGTGCAGTGGATATCGGCTTGGAACGAGAAATCGGGGAGCCGAGTTCAAATTCCAGTTGAATTCATTGCATTCACTTGCACGCAAATACCTTTGGGAAAGGTATTAATCTGTCTCTTCCTTCCAGTTATGGGTTAAATAACAGGACAGATTAGGTTCTATAGCCTTGGCAGGCAACTAGTCTACCACAGAAAGCAATGACAACCTACTGTGGGTTAATCTTCTGCCAATCAGTCATGTCTCTTTCGAGACATAATCGCCCAAGCGTGTTTCATGTATGGCACTTAACTGACTGACTGACTAAAAGCGTCTGCGAGTGTTCTTAGCTAGGTTTTGTGTCAAGGTACCCCCGATAAATATCGAAAATCAATAATCGAAAAAATCGGGTTATAGGAGGAGTGGTTTGATTTTAATCAAATTTGATACACTCATAGACAAAGACATAAGAAATGATATTCAGAAGTTTCAAGGTTGCAGTTCTTACAATAGTGCAGAAAATCGATAATATATATATATATATATATATAAAGCATGATGTTTGTGTGTGTGTCTGTTTATCTGTCTGTGTGTCCTTTATACAAATCCACAATTTTTATCCGATTCTCACCAAACTTCACACAAATATTCTTTCGGATGAGTTTGAGCTCCTGGACCATGGATTAGTTTTAAAGCTTTCATTACACCCGAGCAACACCGGGCTATACTGCTAGTATATATATAAAAGGCAAGATGTTTGTGTGTAGGTCTGTTTATCTGCCTGTATGTCTGTATTTTTTTTCAGACCTTTTATTTTAGTTTTTGCTTCGGATTTGACTCTATGTAGGTATAATTGTAGTTCTTAGTCTCAGCCATGATACCATTTACTCAGAGGACTTATTTAGCCTTCAAAATTCAGTTTACGACAAAAAGAACTTATTTGATATCGATATCAGGAAATCAAAATTTGACTTACATCCATTCATTTTTCTTTCAGTCTACGGTTTTGCTTTAACTAGAAACAACTATTGCTTTTTAGTCTTTCGTGCCAACGTCTAAAGAGTCTGAGCTCCAAGACCATGGATTAGTTTTAAAGCTTTCATTACACCCGAGCAATGCTGGGCTATACTGCTAGTATATATATATATATATATATATATATATATATATATATATATATATATATACTAGGTGCGATTGGTAAATTGTCGCAATGATTTTATTATTTCAAATATTCGTTAGGCTGAGTTTGAGCTCCAAGACCATGCATTAATTTTAAAGCTTTCATTACACCCGAGCAATGCTGGGCTATACTGATAGTAAAGGTATAAAAGAAAAACCAAATAAATAGGATATGATAAAGAAGTTAAAAGAGGAAGAAGAGAAAGAAAAGTCATAAGATGAGCCAATATGATTATGTTTTATTAATGTATATATGTATATATATATTTATTTGTTTGTTTTCTTCTCTTCCTCCAAAACTATCCTGTCTTGAATGTAGGAAGTTCAGTACAACTGAGCATACCCGACCTATAACATCGAATAGCCCAAGTGAAGTCTTGATAGGTTGCTGTTTTTCAAGGGGAAATTAATATCGTGCACGTCCTAAAGCTAATAGCAAATTTTTTAGTCTGGGTGCGGGCCGAATACTGATCATATTCGGTCGGGTCACCTATCGAAGAAGTCTGTTGTTTATTTAGACCCGAAACTTCTAGTGACATAGGAACAACAACACTGACGATGCACCTAGATTCGGCACTTAAAGGTGTATTCTTAATTAAAAACACAAGAGTAGCAAGTGACAAAACATTTCTGCAATGGTTTTTGAAAATCTAAGTAAATGCAAAATCCTGGAGATTTTTTTTTTTTATAAGCGTTTCACCCCGAGCAAGGCATGTCACTGCCACTACTGCGCAGGGGGCTACATAGAGTGGAGAAAGGATGATTAAATATAGGAAATGTCAGAGGGTGGGTGATAGGCGGGTAAGGATACCGAGAATGAGGGTTGGGTAGATGAGAGTGTTCTGAGAAAAATTTGGAGTTAGTGTGATAAGAGGTGTCTATTGACCCTACATTTAAACACCTGGAGATTGTAGCTGTCGGAAAAGCAGACTTGTGGAAGGGAATTCCACAGGCGGGAAGCGCGAGAAAAGAAGCTGCTGGAGTAGAATTTATGGTTACATTTTATCTGTTTAACTGTAAAAGGGTGGGATCTAGTTGCTAATCTAGTATCTCGTGTAAATTCGTGCTTAGGTGGCACCAGTGATCTAAGTTCATCGGAGCAGAAGCCATGAAAGTACTTGTAGAAGAGGCACAGGAAAGCCACATCATGCCGGTGAGAGAGTGGTTGCAGCCGGTCTGCTAAGTCAGTATCAACCACGTTACAGATCCTCCTTTGTATTTTGTCAAGAAGCCCAAGGAGAGCAGCAGGGGCACCCAACCAGATATGGCAGCAGTATTCAATACACGGGCGGATGGTAGATTTGTATATGTGCAGAATAGATTCAGGTGGGAAAAACTTCCAGGCCCTGCACAGAGAGCCGACTTTCATAGCGGCAGATTTGGCAATGGATTCAATATAGTCATTCCATTTGAGGTCCGCCAAAAGTGTAAGGCCAAGGAGGTGTAGTGTTTTACTCTCTGGGAGGCAAGCCTGTCCCATAGATGGAATTAAAAAAATATCTGATATGATTTAAACTGTCATGTTTGGCATTTTGGTTCTAATAAACAAAGGAACTCAAGAAGAAATTAAGAAAATCCCTTCTGCACTATCTCTCCAGAAAATATGAAAATAGTTATAACCTAGAAATATAAGAAGAAATATCACAATGTTACTGTTAAGGATTTGCATTGTGGTGCAGTGGATATCGGCTCGGAACAACAAATCCGGGAGCCGAGTTTGAATTCCAGTTGAATTCCCTGCATTCACTTACGCACAAATACTCTTGGGAAAGGTATTAATCTGTCTCTTCCTTCCAGTTATGGGTTAAATAACAGTACAGATTGGGTTCTATAGCCTTGGCTGGCAACCAGTCTACCACAGAAAGTAATGGCAACCTACTGCAGGATAATCTTTTGCCCAGTCAGTCATGTCACTTTTGAGACATGATCGCCAAAAGCATGTATCATGTATGGCACTTAACTGATTGATTGAATGTAATAGTTGGAAACATAATTAAAACTTCTACTGGGCATGAAATGGGGGATCAGTTTTCTATTGTTATGAAGTAATAAACTGATCCCCCACTAATTACTACTTAATAATATAATATATACCTTCTCTCTTTAACTAGAGTCAAATAACAGGACAGATTGGGTTCTATAGCCTTGGCTGGCAACCAGTCTACCGCAGAAAGCAATGGCAACCTACTGTGGGATAATCTTCTGCCCAGTCAGTCATGTCTCTTTCGAAACATGATCGCCCAAGCGTGTATCACATATGACATTTAACTGACTGACTGTTAACCAGGGAAAAGAAAAAAAATATCAAAGAAATTTTACTGCCCATCAGGGAAATAAAAAAAAAAGTACATGCCTGTTATAGGACATTATGTAATAACACATCACTCAATAAATCCTGGGCCTAACTAATAAAACAACTTTTAGGCAAAATTCGACTTTATTCATCAACATAGTCTCCTTCTAGGGTGATACACTGATCTGTCTTTTGCCTCAAAATAGGCTTCAGTTTCCAATATCACTTTTTCACTGGAGCCAAATCTCGTTCCCTTTTGAAGTCTGCAAACAGCTAATAGTTGCTGGGGGCCAGATCTGGAGAATAGGGTGGATGCGGGAGCAATTCAAAGTGCAATTCATTTAGTTTTGCTACCGTTGTGATTGACTTATAACATGGTGCATTGTCTTGTTGATAAATCACTTTTTCTTCTTCATTTGTGGCCATTTTTTGCGCTGAATTCTTCTTTCAAACACACCACTAATGCTATATAATATTCCCTATTCATGGTTCTTCCTTTCCCAAGGTGATCAATGAACAAAATACCTTGCGCATCCCAAAATAAGGAGGCCAAAAACTTGCCTGCTGATGTTTGCGTATTTGGTCACTTTGGACGGCTTTCACCTGCTGCTGTCCATTCAGCTGCCTGCTGATTTGACTCCAGAGTAAAGTGGTCGATCCATGTTTCATCCATTGTCATATATTTATGCAAATGCTCTTGTTGCATTGAAACAGTTGCAAACAACACTCTGAATCGTTGACGCATTGTTTTTTGATTGACTGTGAGCAAACTTGGCACCCACTTTGAACGCAGCTATCTCATTAACAAATGTTTGTGCAAAAGGGTCAATACACTGCCACTTGATATGTTCAACCCATTTTCTATCTCACACAAGTTTAATTTACGATCGGCCAAAATTAATTTATGGATTTTTTTTGTGTTTTCCAAGACAACTGCCAATTTTGGGCAACCTGAGTGTTCAGCATCATTTGTGTCTGTACGACTGTGTTTAAAGTCAGCATACCACCACTTAACTCTTGTTTTCAATGAAGCAGTGTTTGAATAACACTTATCAAGCTACTGCTTTGCTTGAACAGTATTTTTCCCATCAGAAAGCAATAATTTATCAACACATGAAAATTTTGCAATAGTGGTTTCACTTAAATAACTGTAATTTGTAAACTTTGGGCCCAAATTTTGTCATATGCCATTTGAAAGTTAGTACTTTATAAAAATAATATGGATTTTTTTTTATTAGTGACACCATCTATAAGTCAGGCCCAGGACATATTGAGTGATGTGTTATTTGTGCAGATCACTTGCAATGGGTGCAAAATTTTTTAGTTCACTACAAACTAAATGACCTAAAACGTCAGGTCATCTCCCTTAATCCAGGTATTAACCATTAGGCCATTTTTTAATCCAAAGTCTAACCATCAGGTCATCTCCTTAATCCAGTACCTAGCCATCAGAACATCTCCTTAATCCAGGGCTTAACCATCAGGCCACTTCCTTAATTCAGAGCCCAACCATCAGGTAATCCTGTTAATCCATGACTCAACCATTAGACTATATCCTTAATCTACTGCCTAACCATTGTGTCCAACACCTTGCTATAGGATTGAGCCTGAGATCTCTCAGAAGATAGATGGCATCGCAAGATCCTCATTGCTCTCAAGGCCATCAAAGACAATGTGAACATGCTGTGCCCCACTGTGTATATCTCCATGGGGTCTATACAGAGCTACCAATTATTCTTCCTCTTCCCCTGACAACTTTCATGATGCTCGCTATCTTAATGTCAATAGAGTTGGTAGCTTATACCACAAACACAGATTTGTTTTTCATTTTCTGTGTCAGGTTGGAAGATGGCTTGTTAATGCTCTTGATATATCTGAAAGAGAAATGAGAATGTCAAAATTTGATGCATGCTGTGTCACAACATGTTAAATTATTTTTTATTTATAGTCTGCTGAATATGTACTTGCAAATACCCAACATTCCGTTCATGATAAAAGATTGTTTTTTGAAAGCAAAGAACAATGAAGTCATAGAGTCTGTGAAGAAAAAGTTTAAAAATTCATATAAATTATGATTTTGTAAAATAAACAAATTAAAGACACTCAAATGATAGTGGACACACTACAAAAAACCTGTTCTGTTGATTAATGAATTTCAGGCAAAATAAAAGTGTCTTTTATTGAAAATTATTCATAAAATGATGGATGTGCATTGTGGTGCAGTGGATATCAATTTGGAACGACAAATCGGTGAGCCAAGTTGGAATATCAGTTGAATTCCTTGCATTCACTTACACGCAAATACCCCTGGGAAAGGTATTAATCCGTCTCTTCCTTCCACTTATGGGTTAAATAATATGACAGACTGGATTCTATAGCCTTGGCTGGTAACCAGTCTACTTCAGAAAGCAATGGCAACCTACTGCGGGATAATCTTCTGCCCTGTCAGTTATATCTCTTTCAAGACATGATCACCCAAAGTATGTATCATGTATGGCATTTAACTGACTGATTCATAAAATATCTTTGTTGAGTGGATATTGACTTGAAATAAAATTTAATTAACTGTTAATTTATGGAAAAAAAATTTACACAGCATTTAAAACATCTATCAAATTATTAACCAGTAAAGTTTCATCTTTTCAGCCTATAGGGAGTCCTGTACTCCAAAATTATCTCCATGTACTCCAAAAGTATTTCCATGTACTCCAAAATTATCTCCATTTACTCCAAAAGTATTTCCATGTACTCCAAAATTATCTCCATGCACTCCAAAAGTATCTCCATATACTCCAAAAGTATTTCCATGTACTCCAAAATTATCTCCATGCACTCCAAAAGTATCTCCATATACTCCAAAAGTATTTCCATGTATTCCAAAAGTATTTCTGTGTATGCCAAAAGTATTTCCATGTACTCCAAAAGTATCTCCGTGTCCTCCAAAAGTATCTCCATGAACTTGTGATTGACAAATTACTTTCCCCACTGCAATCCGTTCTTTGCAGATAAAGTGTTGCCAGTCTCTAGCATCTTTATTTCTATTTCCATGGAAAGTATTTATATGAAATACATTTCTTAGCTCTCCCCATTCTAACCCTGCCGAGTTAAGGCCAACCATGTCACGCACATTGTAGTGAACCACCCTTATTCTCTTCGTATTCCATTGGTGAGATATAAGTTTCACTCAAGCAGCTTCTTCCTTCAAACTGCTGCTTTGTGGAACTGACTCCCAAGAGGATGCTTCCCCAATCACTATAATCTTCATCTGTTCAAGTGTAGGGTTAACTGTTATCTAACCACATAAGCCTTAATCTGTGTGTCCTACTTTGTAATCTAATTATTTTAAAAGAAACATCCAGTCAAATTGATGTGGGAATACTTGTCCTTTAATTTTGAAGTTTATCTGGAAGTAGCAGCATATATATATGATTCTATATACAGTATATATAGTGGATTGTATGCACATTTGTATTATATTTGAAGCGATATATCAGATGTGTATATTTGTATTTAAATTATATTTTTATTTAAAGACTAGCAGTATAGCCCGGCGTTGCTCGGGTGTAATGAAAGCTTTAAAACTAATCCATGGTCCTGGAGCTCAGACTCAGCCTAAAGAATATTTGAAATAATAAAATAATTGCGACAATTTACCAATCGCACCTAATATATATATATATATATATACTCGCAGTATAGCTCGGCATTTCTTGGTGTAATGAAAGCTTTAAAACTAATCCATGGTCCAGGAGCTCAGACACAGCCTAAAGAATATATGTTGTAAGTTTGGTGAGAATCAGATAAAAATTGTGGATTTGTATAAAGGACATACAGACAGATAAACAGACACACACACAAACATCTTGCTTTTTATATATATATATATATATATATATATATATATATATATATATATATATATATTATCGATTTTCTGCACTATTGTAAGAACTGCAACCTTGAAACTTCTGAATATCGTTTCTGATGTCTTTGTCTATGAGTGTATCAAATTTGATTAAAATCAGACCACTCCTTCTCTAACCTGATTTTTTCGATTATCGATTTTCGATATTTATCGGGGGTACCTCGACACAAAACCTAGTCAAGAACACTCGCAGACGCTTATCGTACAACTGTATAAATTTTCAAGAAAATCGGTTCAGCTGTTTCGGAGTCTATAGGTAATGGATACACATGCACACAGACACACACACGCACAGACAGAGTTCCATTTATAAATAAGTTTATATTTAGATTAGATATGCATGTGAAGGATAGGAAATTAAGAATTAAAAGCAACTTTTTTTTCACTTTTACGAAAATTCACAATGACTTGTGAAATCCTGGTTTTGCCAAATAGAAAAAAGATTGACCATGTGCTTAAAGAAAAAGTTAAAACCGGATTTCATGAGTAGATGTTAAATTGATTTTCTGACCAATGGAAGCGATTTTCAAAACTAAAAAAGAGTTAATGACCCAGTGCGAAAAATCTGAATGGCTATAAATGGCTTTGATCAGTGTCAGTCAGTCAGATGGAAACAGTAGAGATTGCAAGCTAAAATGTAACGGGAGAAGCTTCAAGTTGACTGAACATTTGTCCTCTTTCTCTTTCTTTCTCGTGTGCTGATTCCTTTTACTTCTTCTTCTCCTTTGAAAGCTATTCCTACCAAACAAACGCTCATACATACTTACATACGTATGCATAAACTCTTTCCAAAAAAGGACTACTATGAACTCTACCTTTATCTTAATAATGTTTCTACTTGCACATTAACTTCTACAACTTGTGTTATTCTTTCCTTTTAATAAATTTCTAATTCAAGAAGAAAAATGTATATTTTATTCGTACACTATTCCACACAATATTCCACACAACCTGCCGACAACCACCCTTCTAATGTTTCAATTAATCATTTAATTTTCATTCAGTGAATATCATACCGAGTTAAAATATTTCCATTGACGTAAGATTTATAATAGAAAATATTAACAACGAAGAAAACAATATTGGTTATTTATATTAAACATTTTAGATGTGGAGTTATGGAATGAAGAAAGTGTTTGGTTCAAAGTAACAAGAAAGTTAGCAAATATGGCAGATACCAAAAATGATTAAAGAGTACAATGATTAAAGAGTACAATGGATCAAACATTATGAGTATAACTGTAGTGTATGGATAAGAAATTAATTAAAATCAACCTTCTTCACTTTTACAAAAATTCACAATTCCAAATAGAAAAAGAACTGACCATGTGCCTAAAGAAAAAGTCCAACCCAGAATTTGCAAGTAGGTGTTAAATTGATTTTTGACCAATGGGAGCGACTTGCAAGACTTGAGGACTTTGGGAGTCAGTGTGAAAATCTAATGACAATAAAAGCCCCCCTCCCCTCATCAGTGAGTTAGTCAGGGGATGGAAGTTGCAAAGAAAGGAGAGAAGCTTCAAGCTGACCCTCCCCATTTGTCCTCTTTCTCTTTCCTTCTATTGATTCCTTTTACTTCTACTTCTCCATACAAAGACATTCCTACTGAATACATACATACGTACGTACGCATATACTCTTTCAACAATTACTACTACGAACATTTTCTACAACTCTTGATACCCATAACTTTATCATTGAACATGAACTCTAATCTTAACTTCGTAATAATATTTCTAATTGCACATTAACTTCTACAACTTGTGTTATTCTTTCCTTTTAATAAATTTCTATTTTTAACATGCGAAATGAACACTTTTCTTCTCACAAATATGTCGTAGCATCCAGTTCTATTAACAAAATTCAACTTATTTTTCAACAACTTAATGATATCTCAAAATGCGAGGATTGTTGGCCATGTTTGGAAGTGGCCTTGTACTAGGCATAGCTAAGACAAAAGGTGATTACTATAGCATACACCATAGCCTCACGTTGCAGCTGAATTGTATCTTGCCTTCAATTGCTGTTTTTGCATCTCTGAAGATGGCTCATGTGAGCCGAAAGCTTAGAAGCAAATTAATAAAAAATTATCCAAATGTTGGAGTATTTTTGTATTTATTTTCAACTGAAATTAAAGCCAAAATACGGTGTTTAGAACGGCTCATGATTAAACATAATAGACATTCATTGTCTCTTATATTTAACAGCATATGTTTAGAAAATTATTTGCTGCCTCGATACACTAAATAAATACATACATAGACATAAACTCTTTCCAAGAAATTACTACTACGAACATTTCTACAACTCTTGAAACCCTTAACTCATTACTTGTTTCTCATTGAACATTAACTGCTACTACCTATTTTTGTTATTCTTTTCTTTTAATAAATTTCTATTTTTAACATGCGAAATGAACAATTTTCTTCTCCCAAATATGTCGTAGTATCCAGCTCTACTAACAAAATTCCACTTATTTTTTTCAACAACCTGATGATATTTTTAAGTGCGGGGATTGTCAGCTATGTTTGGAAGTGGCCTTGTACCAGGCATGGCTGATGGACCCCTATATGCACCCAAGATTTTATTAGAAAATAAACTTCAAGATAAAAATGATGGTTCAGGAATTTGGTTGCAAAGTAATTGTAAGTTCAATCCCTGGGTCAGGTACCACATGCTTGAAATGGAAAGAAGTCTAGCAATAATTGAGAAAAAAAAAGATGCTGCTTTGTGGAACTGACTCCCAAGAGAATGCTTCCCCAATCACTATAATCTTAATATATTAGCCTAAGGTCAACTGTTATCTTTCCCACATATTCCCATAAACTGTGTCTCTTACTCTGTAACTCTCTACCTGGAGTGGCTCTTGGGTTTTGTACAGGGTGAACATCATTGTAAAAAGAATGTATAGTTATTAAGACATTAGAAATTTTATACTTTTCAAGCTACACACTTTAAAATAGGGGTGAGCTTTTTTTTCTGTTAAATATTATTAAATAAATATTTCATGTCTGCTACCTGCGTGCCAGATGAAAATAAACCATAACATATCAAGTAGTTGGTAGGCATGATAGTCTAAGGAGCAGATTTAACAGAATGAGTTGAAATCAGTGAGAAATCTTATTGTATCTAGTCTACTTCCTGTTGTACTAAAATGCTTTTTATATAAAGAAACTTGACTAAAAAATAAAACAAATTTTGTAAACCACCTCAACAATTTCTGAAATATAAAAAATTTGGATTTGGAGTTTATCTGCTTTCTTCTTTTCTTTTTTCTTTTCTTTTCTTTTTTTTTTTTAATTATTTCACCTCAAGCAAGGAATTTTACTGCCACTGTTGTGCAGGGGGTTACATAGAAGGAAAGTTATGAGAAAGAGTGACATTTATAGGGGGTGTCAGGAACTGGGTAAGAGAAGGATGAAAATACTGATGAGTTTTTTTTTAATCATATTGGCCCAAGCAAGGCATTTTACTGCCACTGTTGTGCAGGGGGTTACATAGAAGGAAAGTTATGAGAAAGAGTGACAGGTTATAGGGGGTGTCAGGAACTGGGTAAGAGAAGGATGAGAATACTGAGTTTTTTTATAATCATATTGCCCCAAGCAAGACATTTTACTGCCACTGTTGTGCAGGGGGTTACATAGGGAAAAGTGATGAGAAAGAGGAGTTAGTTATAGGAAATGTCAGGAGGAGGGTAATAGACGGTTGAGAATACCGGTGTAATGTGGGTGGAGTAGATGAAGAAAAAAGTTTGAGAGAAAGGATACGAGTTAGTGAGACAGGAGATGTCTATTGAACTTATATTTAAATTCCTGGAGATTGTAGCTGTTGGGGAAGCAAGTATACGGAAGGGAATTCCACAGGCAGGAAGTGCGAGAAAATGACGAGAAAGAGGAATAGTTATAGAGAATGTCAGGAGGAGGGTAATAGACGGATGAGGATACCGAGGATGGGGGTAGAGTAGGTGAAAAAAGAGCTTGAGAGAATGGATGCGAGTTAGTGAGATAGAAGATGTCTATTGAACTTATATTTAAATTCCTGGAGATTGTTGGGGAAGCAAGTATACGGAAGGGAATTCCATAGATGTGATGTGCGAAAAAAGAAGCTGTTAGAGTAGAAATTGCAGTTAAATTTTATCCGTTTCAGTGTAAAAGGGTGAGACCTAGTTGCTAATCTAGTAGCTCATGTAAATTCATATCTAGTGGGCACTAGTAACCTAAGTTCATTGGAGCAGAGGTCGTGAAAGTATTTATAGAAGTGGCAGAGGGAAGCCACGTCACACTGGTGAGAGAGCGATTGCAGCTGAGCTGCCAAGTCAGTGCTGATCACATTACAGATTCTTCGTTGGATTTTGTCAAGAACCCTGAGGTGAATAGCAGGGGCACCCGACCAGATGTGGCAGCAGTATTCAATACATGGGTGGATGGTAGATTTATATATGTGCAGGATTTGAATATTTTTACAAGGCAAAATTTTCAGCCTCTCAACTTTCCACAAGTTTACATGAGGAGACGTGTTCTTATGAATTTTACACTGAAATTCTATTCAGAGATTTTAATTACATTCCAGATCTTTGGAATTAAAACTACAAATGTTATATTTGATTTAATGAGTGATTCAGCCATTTTTTTATATACTTATCAACCCTGTGCCAGTTTTTGAAAACAAGAAAATTGTTTTTTTTTTAGATTGTAAAAATTTTAGGAACATAATAATATTTTAGTAATATAAGTATTACTAATTAACCCATAGCTGGGGGAAGAAGTGGTGGATTCATACCTTTCTGCAAAGGTATTTGTGTATCAGTCAGTTCATGTCTCAAAAGAGACATGACTGACTGGACAGATGGTTTTTTCTTGCAGTAAGTTACCATTACTTTCTGCGATAGATTGGTTGCCAACCAAGGCTGTAGAAACCAATCTCTCCTGCTAATTAACCCATACCTGGAGGGAGAAGAGACAGATTCCAACCAGTGTGGTTGATGTAATGGATAATGGCTCAGAATTGTTAATTAGAGAGCTGTGTTTCAATTCCAGTTGGAATCTGTCTCTTCTTACAGCACCTGGAATTTCCAAGTGGTCACCCATCTAGGTACTGACCGGGCTTGATGTTGCTTAACTTCAGTGATCATATAGGGAGACGATGTTTCAACTTGGTGTGGATGTAAGCCTAAATTGTATATTTGATGTCACATTTGGTTGTATTTAGCATAGTAAAGAACATTCAGGAAATATTTGTCTGATAGTTTTCACTTTACAGGAAGGCTTGACATTTGTATAGAATGAACACTGGTCGTGAATTTGGGGGTAGGAAAAATTATGTCAAACCTGTTGTAAAATACTGTATTTTAATTCAATGTATAACAACACTAGGCATGCATATGTGTGCGTGCATGTGTGTGTATGTGTGCACATGTGCAAATGTGTCTATGCATTTGTGTGCATGTGTGAGGCGGAGGGGGAGAGAAAAGTTAATGAGGCCCAAGAGAGAAAAGGCAAGGAAGAGAGAGAGAGAGCAAGAAAAGAAACAATATCAAGTTTTCTTTTGTACTTCATTTTTGCAAAAAGGTAAACAGTAGACAAAAAATAAGGTCTTCACTAGAGAAAGCGAAATGAGTTATAAAACAAAGGAGAGAGAAATCCTACAACACTCCTAACCTCAACCCCAAACTTAACCCCAACCACAACCCCACCCATAACACCAACCTCCTTTTTTAAAAGAGAGTTTTATTTAGAAATTAACTTTTTGTTTGGGTCAAAATAATTTTCAAAAGTTTTAATGAATCAAATATTGAATGACAAATTAACAATATATTTGGTCTGCTTAGTAGTTGATGAAGTTGTGTTGCCAATCGGTGTGTTGCGAGTGGTTGTATTGAGAGTGGTTGTGTTGCAAGTAGTTGTGTTGCCAATGGGGAGGATTGTGAGTGGTTGTGTTGCCAATCGGTGTGTTGTGAGTGGTTGTGTTGCGAATGGGAGAGTTGCGAGTGGTTGTGTTGCCAATCGGTGTGTTGTGAGTGGTTGTGTTGCCAATCGGTGTGTTGAGAGTGGTTGTGTTGCCAATCGGTGTGTTGAGAGTGGTTGTGTTGCCAATCGGTGTGTTGAGAGTGGTTGTGTTGCCAATCGGTGTGTTGAGAGTGGTTGTGTTGCCAATCGGTGTGTTGAGAGTGGTTGTGTTGCCAATCGGTGTGTTGCGAGTGGTTGTGTTGCCAATCGGTGTGTTGAGAGTAGTTTGTGTTGCCAATCGGTGTGTTGAGAGTGGTTGTGTTGCCAATCGGTGTGTTGAGAGTGGTTGTGTTGCCAATCGGTGTGTTGAGAGTGGTTGTGTTGCCAATCCGGTGTGTTGAGAGTGGTTGTGTTGCCAATCGGTGTGTTGTGAGTGGTTGTGCTGCGAATGGGAGAGTTGCAGTGGTTGTGTTGCCAATCGGTGTGTTGTGGTGGATGTGTTGCCAATCGGTGTGTTGAGAGTGGTTGTGTTGCCAATCGGTGTGTTGAAAGTGGTTGTGTTGCCAATCGGTGTGTTGCGAGCGGTTGTGTTGCCAATCGGTGTGTTGAGAGTGGTTGTGTTGCCAATCGGTGTGTTGAGAGTGGTTGTGTTGCCAATCGGTGTGTTGAGAGTGGTTGTGTTGCCAATCGGTGTGTTGCGAGTGGTTGTGTTGCCAATCGGTGTGTTGAGAGTGGTTGTGTTGCCAATCGGTGTGTTGAGAGTGGTTGTGTTGCCAATCGGTGTGTTGAGAGTGGTTGTGTTGCCAATCGGTGTGTTGAGAGTGGTTGTGTTGCCAATCGGTGTGTTGAGAGTGGTTGTGTTGCCAATCGGTGTGTTGTGAGTGGTTGTGCTGCGAATGGGAGAGTTGCGAGTGGTTGTGTTGCCAATCGGTGTGTTGTGAGTGGATGTGTTGCCAATCGGTGTGTTGAGAGTGGTTGTGTTGCCAATCGGTGTGTTGAGAGTGGTTGTGTTGCCAATCGGTGTGTTGTGAGTGGTTGTGCTGCGAATGGGAGAGTTGCGAGTGGTTGTGTTGCCAATCGGTGTGTTGTGAGTGGATGTGTTGCCAATCGGTGTGTTGAGAGTGGTTGTGTTGCCAATCGGTGTGTTGAGAGTGGTTGTGTTGCCAATCGGTGTGTTGCGAGCGGTTGTGTTGCCAATCGGTGTGTTGAGAGTGGTTGTGTTGCCAATCGGTGTGTTGAGAGTGGTTGTGTTGCCAATCGGTGTGTTGAGAGTGGTTGTGTTGCCAATCGGTGTGTTGCGAGTGGTTGTGTTGCCAATCGGTGTGTTGAGAGTGGTTGTGTTGCCAATCGGTGTGTTGAAGTGGTTGTGTTGCCAATCGGTGTGTTGAGAGTGGTTGTGTTGCCAATCGGTGTGTTGAGAGTGGTTGTGTTGCCAATCGGTGTGTTGAGAGTGGTTGTGTTGCCAATCGGTGTGTTGTGAGTAGTTGTGCTGCGAATGGGAGAGTTGCGAGTGGTTGTGTTGCCAATCGGTGTGTTGTGAGTGGATGTGTTGCCAATCGGTGTGTTGAGAGTGGTTGTGTTGCCAATCGGTGTGTTGAGAGTGGTTGTGTTGCCAATCGGTGTGTTGCGAGTGGTTGTGTTGCCAATCGGTGTGTTGAGAGTGGTTGTGTTGCCAATCGGTGTGTTGAGAGTGGTTGTGTTGCCAATCGGTGTGTTGAGAGTGGTTGTGTTGCCAATCGGTGTGTTGAGAGTGGTTGTGTTGCCAATCGGTGTGTTGAGAGTGGTTGTGTTGCCAATCGGTGTGTTGTGAGTGGTTGTGCTGCGAATGAGAGAGTTGCGAGTGGTTGTGTTGCCAATCGGTGTGTTGTGAGTGGATGTGTTGCCAATCGGTGTGTTGAGAGTGGTTGTGTTGCCAATCGGTGTGTTGAGAGTGGTTGTGTTGCCAATCGGTGTGTTGCGAGTGGTTGTGTTGCCAATCGGTGTGTTGAGAGTGGTTGTTGCCAATCGGTGTGTTGCGAGCGGTTGTGTTGCCGTCGGTGTGTTGAGAGTGGTTGTGTTGCCAATCGGTGTGTTGCGAGCGGTTGTGTTGCCAATCGGTGTGTTGAGAGTGGTTGTGTTGCCAATCGGTGTGTTGAGAGTGGTTGTGGTTGCCAATCGGTGTGTTGAAGTGGTTGTGTTGCCAATCGGTGTGTTGCGAGGAGTGGTTGTGTTGCCAATCGGTGTGTTGCAGGCGGTTGTGTTGCCAATCGGTGTGTTGAGAGTGGTTGTGTTGCCAATCGGTGTGTTGAGAGTGGTTGTGTTGCCAATCGGTGTGTTGAGAGTGGTTGTGTTGCCAATCGGTGTGTTGCGAGTGGTTGTGTTGCCAATCGGTGTGTTGAGAGTGGTTGTGTTGCCAATCGGTGTGTTGAGAGTGGTTGTGTTGCCAATCGGTGTGTTGGTAGTTGTGCTGCCAATCGGTGTGTTGTGAGTGGTTGTGCTGCGAATGGGAGAGTTGCGAGTGGTTGTGTTGCCAATCGGTGTGTTGTGAGTGGATGTGTTGCCAATCGGTGTGTTGAGAGTGGTTGTGTTGCCAATCGGTGTGTTGAGAGTGGTTGTGTTGCCAATCGGTGTGTTGCGAGTGGTTGTGTTGCCAATCGGTGTGTTGAGAGTGGTTGTGTTGCCAATCGGTGTGTTGCGAGCGGTTGTGTTGCCAATCGATTGTGTTGAGAGTGGTTGTGTTGCCAATCGGTGTGTTGCGAGCGGTTGTGTTGCCAATCGGTGTGTTGAGAGTGGTTGTGTTGCCAATCGGTGTGTTGAGAGTGGTTGTGTTGCCAATCGGTATTGTTGAGAGTGGTTGTGTTGCCAATCAGTGTGTTGCGAGTGGTTGTGTTGCCAATCGGTGTGTTGCGAGCGGTTGTGTTGCCAATCGGTGTGTTGAGAGTGGTTGTGTTGCCAATCGGTGTGTTGAGAGTGGTTGTGTTGCCAATCGGTGTGTTGAGAGTGGTTGTGTTGCCAATCCGGTGTGTTGCAGTGGTTGTGTTGCCAATCGGTGTGTTGCGAGTGGTTGTGTTGCCAATCGGTGTGTTGAGAGTGGTTGTGTTGCCAATCGGTGTGTTGAGAGTAGTTGTGTTACCAATCGGTGTGTTGTGAGTGGTTGTGCTGCCGATAGGAGAGTTGCGAGTGGTTGTGTTGCCAATCGGTGTGTTGTGAGTGGATGTGTTTGCCAATCGGTGTGTTGAGGTAGTTTGTGTTGCCAATCGGTGTGTTGAGAGTGGTTGTGTTGCCAATCGGTGTGTTGCAGTGGTTGTGTTGCCAATCGGTGTGTTGAGAGTGGTTGTGTTGCCAATCGGTGTGTTGCGAGCGGTTGTGTTGCCAATCGGTGTGTTGAGTGGTTGTGTTGCCAATCGTGTGTTGCGAGCGGTTGTGTTGCCAATCGGTGTGTTGAGAGTGGTTGTGTTGCCAATCGGTGTGTTGAGAGTGGTTGTGTTGCCAATCGGTGTGTTGAGAGTGGTTGTGTTGCCAATCGGTGTGGTAGAAGTGGTTGTGTTGCCAATCGGTGTGTTGCAGTGGTTGTGTTGCCAATCGGTGTGTTGAGAGTGGTAGTGTTGCCAATCGGTGTGTTGCGAGTGGTTGTGTTGCCAATCCCAGTGTGTTGAGAGTGGTTGTGTTGCCAATCGGTGTGTTGAGAGTGGTAGTGTTGCCAATCGGTGTGTTGCGAGTGGTTGTGTTGCCAATCGGTGTGTTGAGAGTGGTTGTGTTGCCAATCGGTGTGTTGAGAGTGGTAGTGTTGCCAATCGGTGTGTTGCGAGTGGTTGTGTTGCCAATCGGTGTGTTGAGAGTGGTTGTGTTGCCAATCGGTGTGTTGAGAGTGGTTGTGTTGCCAATCGGTGTGTTGAGAGTGGTTGTGTTGCCAATCGGTGTGTTGCGAGTGGTTGTGTTGCCAATCGGTGTGTTGCGAGTGGTTGTGTTGCCAATCGGTGTGTTGCGAGTGGTTGTGTTGCCAATCGGTGTGTTGAGAGTGGTTGTGTGTTGCCAATCGGTGTGTTGCGAGTGGTTGTGTTGCCAATCGGTGTGTTGAGAGTGGTTGTGTTGCCAATCGGTGTGTTGGTGGTTGTGTTGCCAATCGGTGTGTTGCGAGTAGTTGTGTTGCCAATCGGTGTGTTGAGAGTGGTTGTGTTGCCAATCGGTGTGTTGCAGTGGTTGTGTTGCCAATCGGTGTGTTGCGAGTGGTTGTGTTGCCAATCGGTGTGTTGCAGTGGTTGTGTTGCCAATCGGTGTGTTGAGAGTGGTTGTGTTGCCAATCGGTGTGTTGCAGTAGTTTGTGTTGCCAGTCGGTGTGTTGAGAGTGGTTGTGTTGCCAATCGGTGTGTTGAGAGTGGTTGTGTTGCCAATCGGTGTGTTGCGAGTGGTTGTGTTGCCAATCGGTGTGTTGCGAGTGGTTGTGTTGCCAATCGGTGTGTTGAGAGTGGTTGTGTTGCCAATCGGTGTGTTGCGAGTGGTTGTGTTGCCAATCGGTGTGTTGCGAGTGGTTGTGTTGCCGTCGGTGTGTTTGCGAGTGGTTGTGTTGCCAATCGGTGTGTTGAGAGTGGTTGTGTTGCCAATCGGTGTGTTGCAGTGGTTGTGCTGCCAATCGGTGTGTTGCGAGTGGTTGTGTTGCCAATCGGTGTGTTGAAGTGGTTGTGTTGCCAATCGGTGTGTTGAAGTGGTTGTGTTGAAAATGGGAGTGCTGTGAGAGTTTGTGTTGCCAGTGTGTGTGCTGCGAGGAGTTGTGTTGCAAGTTGTTGTGTTGCGAGTGGTTGTGTTGCCAATCGGTGTGTTGCGAGTGGTTGTGTTGCGAGTGGGAGTGTTGCGACTGGTTGTGTTGCCAATGGGAGTGTTGCGAGTCGTTGTGTTGTCAATGACAGTATTGCGAATGGTTGTGTGGCCAATGGGTGAGTGGCGAGTGGTTGTGTTGCGAGTGGTTGTGTTGCCAATGGGAGTGTTGCGAGTGGTTGTGTTGCCAATGGGTGTGTTGCAAGTGGTTGTGTTGCCAATGGGTGTGTTGCAAGTGGTTGTGTTGCCAATGGGTGTGTTGCAAGTGGTTGTGTTGCCAATGGGTGTGTTGCAAGTGGTTGTTATGCCAATGGGTGTGTTGCGAGTGGTTGAGTTTCCAGTGGTTGTGTTGCCAATGAGTGTGTTGCGAGTGGTTGTGTTGCCAGTGGGTGTGTTTCCAATGGGTGTGTTGTGAGTGGTTGTGTTGCCAATGGTTGTGTTTCCAGTTGTTGGTTTTACTAGAGTTTGGTGTTGCCAGTGGGTGTGTAACCAGTAGTTGTGTTGCCAATGGGAGTGTTGCGAGTGGTTGAGTTTCCAGTGGGTTTTTTGCGAGTAGTTGTGAGTGGTTATGTTGACAATGGGTGTGTTGTGAGTGGTTGTGTTGCCAGTGGGTGTGTTGCCGATGGGTGTGTTGTGTGTGGTTGTGTTGCCAATGGGTGTGTTGCCAGTGGGTCTGTTGCCAATGGGTGTGTTGCGAGTGTTTGTGTTGCCAATGGGTGTGTTGCCAATGGGTGTGTTGCGAGTCGTGTTGCCAATGGGTGTGTTGCGAGTGGTTGTGTTGCCAATGGGAGTGTTGCGAGTGGTTGTATTGCCAATGGGAGTGTTGCGAGTGGTTGTGTTGCCAATGGGTGTGTTGTGAGTGGTTGTGTTGCCAGTGGGTGTGTTGCCAGTGGGTCTGTTGCCAATGCGTGTGTTGCGAGTGTTTGTGTTGCCAATGGGTGTGTTGCCAATGGGTGTGTTGCGAGTCGTGTTGCCAATGGGTGTGTTGCGAGTGGTTGTGTTGCCAATGAGTGTGTTGCGAGTGGTTGTGTTGCCAATGGGTGTGTTGCAAGTGGTTGTGTTGCCAATGGGTGTGTTGCAAGTGGTTGTGTTGCCAATGGGTGTGTTGCAAGTGGTTGTGTTGCCAATGGGTGTGTTGCAAGTGGTTGTGTTGCCAATGAGTGTGTTGCGAGTGGTTGTGTTGCCAGTGGGTGTGTTTCCAATGGGTGTGTTGTGAGTGGTTGTGTTGCCAATGGTTGTGTTTCCAGTTGTTGGTTTTACTAGAGTTTGGTGTTGCCAGTGGGTGTGTAACCAGTAGTTGTGTTGCCAATGGGAGTGTTGCGAGTGGTTGAGTTTCCAGTGGGTTTTTTGCGAGTAGTTGTGTTGCGAGTAGTTGTGTTGACAATGGGTGTGTTGTGAGTGGTTATGTTGACAATGGGTGTGTTGTGAGTGGTTGTGTTGCCAGTGGGTGTGTTGCCGATGGGTGTGTTGTGTGTGGTTGTGTTGCCAATGGGTGTGTTACCAATGGCTATGTTGCGAGTGGTTGTGTTGCCAGTGGGTGTGTTGCCAGTGGGTCTGTTGCCAATGGGTGTGTTGCGAGTGTTTGTGTTGCCAATGGGTGTGTTGCCAATGGGTGTGTTGCGAGTCGTGTTGCCAATGGGTGTGTTGCGAGTGGTTGTGTTGCCAATGGGAGTGTTGCGAGTGGTTGTATTGCCAATGGGAGTGTTGCGAGTGGTTGTGTTGCCAATGGGTGTGTTGTGAGTGGTTGTGTTGCCAGTGGGTGTGTTGCCAATGGGTGTGTTGCGTGTGGTTGTGTTGCCAGTGGGTGTGTTGCCGATGGGTGTGTTGTGTGTGGTTGTGTTGCCAATGGGTGTGTTGCCAATGGGTATGTTGCGAGTGGTTGTGTTGCCAGTGGGTGTGTTGCCAGTGGGTCTGTTGCCAATGGGTGTGTTGCGAGTGTTTGTGTTGCCAATGGGTGTGTTGCCAATGGGTGTGTTGCGAGTCGTGTTGCCAATGGGTGTGTTGCGAGTGGTTGTGTTGCCAATGAGTGTGTTGCGAGTGGTTGTGTTGCCAGTGGGTGTGTTTCCAATGGGTGTGTTGTGAAGTGGTTGTGTTGCCAGTGGGTGTGTTGCAAGTGGTTGTGTTGCCAGTGGGTGTGTTTCCAATGGGTGTGTTGTGAGTGGTTGTGTTGCCAGTGGGTGTGTTGCAAGTGGTTGTGTTGCAAGTGGTTGTGTTGCCAGTGGGTGTGTTGCGAGTGGTTGTGTTGCCAGTGGGTGTGTTGCCAATATGTGTGTTGCCAGTGTGTGTATTGCCAGTGGGTGTATTGCCAGTGGGTGTGTTGCCAATGGGTATGTTGCGAGTGGTTGAGTTTCCAGTGGTTGTGTTGCCAATGAGTGTGTTGCGAGTGGTTGTGTTGCCAATGGGTGTGTTGCAAGTGGTTGTGTTGCCAATGGGTGTGTTGCGAGTCGTGTTGCCAATGGGTGTGTTGCGAGTGGTTGTGTTGCCAATGAGTGTGTTGCGAGTGGTTGTGTTGCCAGTGGGTGTGTTTCCAATGGGTGTGTTCTGAGTGGTTGTGTTGCCAGTGGGTGTGTTGCAAGTGGTTGTGTTGCCAGTGGGTGTGTTGCGAGTGGTTGTGTTGCCAGTGGGTGTGTTGCCAATATGTGTGTTGCCAGTGTGTGTATTGCCAGTGGGTGTATTGCCAGTGGTGTGTTACCAGTGGGTGTGTTGCCAATGGGTATGTTGCCAGTGGGTGTCTTGCCAGTGGTTTTGTTGCCAATGGTTGTGTTTCCAGTTGGTTTTACTAGAGGTTGGTGTTGCCAGTGGTTGGTGTTGCCAGTGGTTGTTTTACCAGTGGGTGTGTTACCAGTGGGTGTCTTGCCTGTAGGTGTGTTGCCAATGGGAGTGTAGCCAGTGGGTTTGTTCAATAGAATAGAAAAAATATACAATTAAGATATTCAAATATTTTTCACTGACATAAAATTTGGTGCGTGTGTCAGGTTTCCAGCGTTCAATCAATTCAACTGTTCCTCCAAGGCCTCCTCTCTTACTAATCTTATAGGAGGCGAAAGAGTCGAACATAGACTGTTTAGAGGGAGAACACCACAATGTGTTGAATTGCTTTTAGTTTTGTCGCTGAAAATGAACAGATAAAAAGGAAAAGAAGGAGACGGTGACACTAGAGATAGGACTGGTTTTATTCATGGGGTGACTATCTTTTGGTGGGGAAAATCTTCCCAAGCAAACAATATGTCTTCTCCCATTGAGAGTCCCAGTTAAAATGAACTGAGATTCCTTGATTTCTATTTAACCCCAGGAAGCCCCCTTTTTCATATGAATGCATGGAAGGTCTTTCCTGTTAGTGGCCTCCTGGGAGATTATTAATTTTTTATTTTATTTTTTTTATTTTAATCTCCACAGAATCAATGATTTTTTAGCTTTGGATTGTGAAGTTTTTTGTTTACAAATATGAAAAAAATAGATTTCTCTCTGTATGTTTTTCTTTCTTAAGTTATTTTAGAAAAATTATAGAAATTGTTTTTTTAAGCCATTTCAGCATTTGGGAACTCAAAACTAATGCTCTTGTGTCAGTCAAGTTAATAATTCAATTAGAGGAGAAAATAAAAGTCACAACAACAGTAACACGAGCTTTTTTATTTTTACAAAGTATATAAAACAACAACGTACAAGAAATTCTAGTACTAATCCTAATGATTTTGTCAAAATTATTGTATATTTTACTAGTAAAACAATGTAGAAGCTGAACTGTTTCTGGCTGTAGTTGGTTTTTGGCATTTTCGTTCACAAGGACATCTGTACGTAAACAACTCTTAAAAATCATGTCATTTTGTTTACACAGAACTCTCGGGTACTTGTTGAAGCTTTTGCACACCCACGTTCTTGACCAATCGAAGCTCATGAATATCAATTAGGTGAATGACGTAAGAGAACCAATCACAAATGGTTGGTGTAAACACAGAAACCAATTATTTAAAAAAAAAAAATAATAATAATAAAACAAAAAAAAAGAAAATCCCGACACAAAAGAACGGCATTTACGCACCGACGACTGAAACAAAAAAGAACCTAACTAAATATTTAGGAAAGCCCAGCCATTTTATTTTTGCGTTGTTTAACAGTTGGTTGGCCTTTTTTAGCCATCAAGAAGAGCGACTTGATGAATGGAGAGAACAGAGAAGGACTTTTCCAGTCATCATTCATCTCAAGTAAAATGGCAAAACCCATCACAGTGGTACGTTCTTGTGTTTTTTTCTATTTTTTATCTTCTATTTTAAGAAAAAAAAAAGTTTATTGTTCATCGACAGCAAGCTTTTAAAATCATTAAAAGGTAATAATAATAATAATAATTAGTCTGTATTGTAGCTGTAGTTAAGCATTACCGTAAAAAGTAAATAAACACTTTGTTGATTGTAATGTATTTTAATTTTTATATTAAAAAGTTTCATTTACGAAATTTAGCACGAAAAAAAAAAATCTTTATTACTTTTTTACGAACTAATTAAATTTTAAATTCTAAAATTTTAATTTCTAATTAGACAAAGTTACAAAATTGAATCGTTCACTAAACAAAAAAAAACTTTGATTTCAATTTGTCTTAGTATTCGTCGTAACTTAATCCGAATTCGACTAAATAAATAAATAAAAAACGAATTTTAGAAAAACAAACTTTTTCTAACGTGAATACACGCAACTGCAGTCATTATGACATTCCAACTCAACAAGGAAGGAAGGAAGAAAAAAGGAAGATATTTTTAGTTTTCCTTCTTCATACATAATTTTGAATAATAATAAAATAATAACTTTTTCTGTCGTTAAATTAGTTACTAAAACAAAGAAAATAAACACCAGATAATCTTAAATTTTCTATCTTTAATCTGGTGCGCTGATTTCAAATGAACTTTAATGTCATTAAGAACAAACAAAAAGAAACCTTGTCCCTCAGAAGTTGTTATCGCGTTTTTAAAAGGCATATTGTTTTTAATTTGTTTTGTCATATGACTAAAAAAAATGTTTATTTTCTTTCTTTTTCTTCTTTTCTTTCACCTGTGTAAATTTATTTTGCTTTGAGGGTTAACTCGAAGTCTCGCATTTAAGATTGACTGATTTATTTCTTAATTTAAGATTCATTCTTCTCCATCTGAACTTAAGTTTAAAATTGAAGCATTTTTTATTAAAATTTAAATTTACTAAAATAATTTTTTAATAAAAAAAACAAAAAAACTCAAGAATTTTTAAAAATGTGTTTATTTCATTACATTTTTAACTTAAAAAAGAAATTTTTTTTTTTTTTTTTGCTTATGAAAAAATTTACATAATTAAAAAAACAGAAACTTTCTTTGTTTCATTTAATATTATCGTTGGGTCAATTTTATTAATCATTTTTTAAATATTATTCGTATTTGTTTACTTTTTACTCTGATAAAAAAAAAGATGTAATTAAAACTTTAAAACAATTTACAAATGTCAGTATCTTTTTTCGTAATTTTCTCGCTGTAAAATTTTATTTCATTTAAAACAAAAAGAAGTGGTTAAACTTTCCTTTCATCTTAAGACCTTTTTGTTTATTTAATAATAATTTAATATTGACTTTTTAACAATTTAAAAAATCTTTCACAGTCTTTATTAGTGTTTTTTTTTTTTTTTTTTTTTTTTTTTTTTTTTTTTTTTTACTTTTAAAAGTTTTAAGATCCCAAAACCCCATAAAGTATGGGAAAGCAATGACTATCATTTTTTTTTTTCTAAAAATAAATATGAATTTTTTAAAAAAAGATCGTATGTCTTTTTTAAAACTTTTCATCTCCAGGGAAGACTTCTTTTGTTTAAAACTATTTATGATAGGAAGAAATTTCTTTAAAAATAAAATATTGATATTGAATTGATTTTTTTTTTTTTTTTAATGATATTTTTAAAATATAATAGAAAAAAAAACTTTTCTAGGAATAAAAAAGAAAAGATTATTGAACAAAAAAGCAAAACAAATGATTAAAATGTATTAAAATATTTCTATGTATTTTTATATCGTTTAATTTTTCCTTCTTTAATAATAAATGTCATTTTTGTTCAAAGCAGTTTTGAACTTTATGTGCGATGTAAGGTTTCTAAAATTGTTTAAAAAAATAATAATGTATGAAACGAAATTTAAAATTCATTTGCTTTATATTTTTTTTTTTAAACTTGAAAATGAAAAAAAATGTGTAGATTTATTTGGGATGTAACAAGAAAAGGTCATTCATTTTATCCTTTTTAAAAATTGTTTTTTTTTTTGCTTCTCTATTTTTCTTAGCTAATTTTTTTTTAATGCCATCAAAAAGTTATTTTTTTATTTTGTACTTTTTTGTCTTTTTGTTTAGGCTAGCTGATGGGTAGGCATGATTTTTTAAAAACATAACAATAACATTATTTTCCACTTCTTCGTTAAATAAAATGATTTTAAATCAATGCAATTTCAAGCATTTTACAACCAAAGAAAACTAAAAAAACTAAGACTCAATGAATCAGTTTCTTTCCGACGTCCGCAGTCAATGAAAATTAGTCAGACTTTTTTTTGATATCAAAAAAGGGTTAAAAACTTAAAATTTATTATTTGCAACTACTTTTTTCTGAATTTTTTAATCATTGCCCATACTATTACTTGTTATTTATTTACATACACGGTCTTTATTTATCTTCTTAATTTTTAAAAATGTTTGAAAAACTTTTTTTTTTCAATTATTAACCAGTGAACCATTTTTTTTTTATTTACTTTTCAAAAAAATTAATTTAATCGACAATTTTTTTTATTTAAAGGTTGCAAAAATATAGCTACCTTAAAAATTAAAAACTTGCTTCAGTATTTTTTAAATTTTGAAACCTTTTTAAAAAGCTGAATAACATTTAAAATTTTAAATGAGTGTTCTTTTCAAAGTCTCTGCATTTAAAAATGTCACCATATGGTTACATGCAAGACTAAAGTTCTCAAAGAATTAAATTAGACAGTGCATTTTTTCAGTTGTCATTTCACGAGCAATAGTTTTTTTTTTTATACAATTTAGAGATGGAAGATGAGTTTTTTTTAACTGTGTGTAATTGATTAATCACGGTGGATGTGTGTTGTGAACGAGAAATCGAGGAACCGAGTTCGAATTCCAGTTGAATTCCTTGCATTCACTTACGCGCAAATACCCTTGGGAAAGAATCCGTCTCATCCCTCCAGTTATGGGTTAAATAATAGGACAGATTGGGTTCTATAGCCTTGGCTGGCAACCAGTCTACTGCAGAAAGCAATGGCAACCTACTGCGGGATAATCTTCTGCCCAGTCAGTCATGTCTCTTTCGAGACATGATCGTCCAAGCATGTACCGCGCATGGCACTTAACTGATTGATTAATGAATTGACGCAATTCGAGCTCAAATTCTGAGCCAGAAAAAAATTGTTTTCAACAATTGCTTTCACACTTGAATTGCGATAAAATACGATACTTAGTTACTTATGAATTGCTATCGCTCCTTCCTCAATTCGAACTTGGCTTGTTTAAGCAATCTGGAGTCTTTCAGAACAATACACAAAAACACAACGTATAAAACTTTGAAGTTATCCAATGGCAAGATAAAAGTTTAAAAATTGCCATAACCCCATGTTTGTTAAAAATGGTGACTTGTTTTTTTTTTTTTTGTTTTCGCATGTTACAAATTCACAAACTTGAAACGCTAACGAAAAAAGGGCCTGATCGACTTTCACTTGTTGAATATAGTTATTTTTTAAATTTAAGTAACACTTTTTAAAATGGTTGTGTCTTTAAAAAGAATTAGGGAACTTTAAGATTTGTCAAAAAAAGAAAAAAAAATAACCAGAACAAAAACTCTAAGTTTCATTAGCTTCAACTTTCTAAAAAAGTTATTTATTTATTTTATTATTAGCAAAAGGAAAAAAATGGTATATTATAGTTAAATAAAAATTTTCTATGGTCACGGGACGAAATTCTGAGGATTTAACACATTTTTTAACCCTGAGAGTCAACAAAATACATCCCTTTTTTTCGTAGCACGTGTTTCAGCCGTCTCATCGCGTGGCTTCGAAGTTTGCAAGACGCATGTGACCATTAATCAGAGAGAGAAAGAGAGTGAGAGAGGAAGAAAGAGAGAGGTGGAAATGTCATCATCACGCTCAAACGAGTTCAAATATGTGGAGGCAGTGGGGAGGGAAAAAGAAAACGCAGAGTGCGTGGGGGCGGCGGGGGGGTATGCTAGACATTTTAATCATTTTTGTTTTTTTAAACTTACAAAGTACAACACGAGACTCGTCCCAAATTTCAATTCTCTTTTTGTGATCAATTCTAACTTCGGCGGACCTGAAGGAGACTATTGAAAAATTTTTCAATTTTTTTTTTTTTTTTTTTACTTTTTTCAGCGCAATCTTATCGATTATTACATAAAGTTTCCGATTATCAAAAAAAAAAAAACTGTTGGAAAAATTTCAATATTTAAACAAATTTGGGGGGGGGGGGGATCAGTTTCTCATACAACGTTATAATAAATCGATCCTCCATTTTGGTGTCACTCGCGTTGGGGTCGCTTTGTTTTGGTTATTTTGGGACGAGTTGTTACTCTTGTTTTTGTCTTTTTCAAGTTTTCTTTTAGTTCTTACGATGGCATCTTCCTTGGAAACTCTAAGAATGGCTTGATTCAAAAAATTCGCAAAGAATTCAGTAGTTGAATATGCGCAAGCAAAAAAGTTAATTGCACAGAATCGATTTACTTATGAGGTTGTATGAAAAACAGCCCCCCCCAATTGTTTAAATGTTGAAATTTTTACAAATTTTTTTGTCAATCAGGATTTAATCAATAAGATTGCACAGAAAAAAGTAAAACAAAAAAAACATTGTTAATTTACAGGTGGTGGTAATGTCGTACTGGCAAGTGACTCCAAAATGGAGGATCGATTTATTATAACGTTGTATGAAAAACTGATCCCCTCACCCTAAAATTGTTTAAATATTGAAATTTTTCCAATTTTTTTGTCAGTCGGAAAGTTTAGGGGGTAATTGATAAGATTGCATTGGAAAAAGTAAAAAGAAATGAAAAACAACAAATTTTAAAGGTGGTATAGAAATTACTATGGAGTCGCCAACTGGGTGCCCCGTGATTGGATGAAAAACAACCAATCACGGGCTCCCTTTTTAGATTTTCAACAAACTCCCCACGTGAGCGGGTTTTACGAACTTCCTTCCTCTTTTGCTTGTTGGGACCTTACAGACAAGACGACCTCGTCTGCTCTCCGTCATCTAGACCCAGGATACTCACGTATCCTGGGTCTAGATGACGGAGAGCAGACGAGGTCGTCTTGTCTGTAAGGGATTTGACAGCAACTGAAGCACAGAAGTCACGGCTCTATTTCTTCAACCCAGCCATAACGACACAGGAAATATAAACTGTTAAAAAGATGCATCTTTCAGATAAGTTCCTCAAACCTGACTGTTTGCAAGAGACTATCCTTTCTTCTTTTCCTGTAAATACAAGTTTATAACATTTTCGTCTGTGTTTGTGTTCTTTTCTTCTCATTGGCGTCACAATATTGTTACCAATTAAAATTGGGAAATTCCTGATAGTGGTGGTAGTCTCCTTCAGGTCCGCCCTAACTTCTATGTGCCGTGTTCTTTCAGAAAGTAAGTGATCATGGTTCTCCACAATTTCCTGTCTTTTGTAGCTCTTAATAAATTTTCTCTTTTTGTTATTTTTCCTAAATCTTGTTCTGCTTTCCATTTCTTCAAGCTTGCTAGGTAGGTAATGCATCGTTTCCTCTATCCTATAGAAATATATCTTCTTCAGATATAGAAATCATCTCCAGCTTATAGTTCATAAATCCCAGGACTTGGGCTACTTCCCCATCTGCAGAATATGTTCTCGATAGTGACATAGCTGGTGAATTCAGTCCTTTATAATCTAGTATCCTAAATATGGCTTCACCAGAAATGCAGAAGAATCTCCAGCAGACCCAATTCCTATTTGTATTATTACACTTTTTCTATTTTTCATTCTGCTTGTTGTGTAGCTATGTGTTATATTTTCTCTGCATGATAAAAGTGTAAATATGTATATGTAATTTTGTGTATGAGTTAGCAGTATAAAACTCTCCCAGAAAACAAAAAAAATGTTTGTCCTTTTCCTTTCAGTTAGTGAAATAGTTTTTTTTTTTTTTTTTTTTTTTAATCATCTCACCCCAAGCAAGGCATTCCACTGCCACTATTGTGCATGGGGCTACATAGGGGAAGGTAAAGAGTAGGAATGGTTAGACATAGGGAATGTCAGGAGGAAGGTGACAGATGAGTAAGGATAGCGAGGATGAAGGTTGGGCAGATGGGAAGAGTGTTTGATAGAATGGAAGCAGGTTAGTGTGTTAGGTGTCTATTGACCTTACATTTAAACTCCTGGAGATTGTAGCCGTCGGGGAAGCAATCGTTTGGAAGAGAATTCCACAGTCGGGAAGTGCGAGGAAAGAAACTGTTGGAGTAGAAGTTACGGCTGCATTTTATCGGTTTCACTGTAAAAGGGTGGGATCTAGTTGCTAATCTAGTATCTTGTTCAAATTCGTATTTAGGAGGCACTAGTGATCTAAGTTCATCGGAGCAGAAGCCATGAAAGTATTTGTAGAAGAGACACAGGGAAGCCATGTTGCGCCGGTGGGAGAGAGATTGCAGGCGGTCTGCCAAGTCGGTATCTATCACATTACAGACCCTCCGCTGTACCTTATCGAGAAGCCCGAGGAGAACAGCAGGGGCACCCGACCAGATATGGCAGCAGTATTCAATGCACGGGCGGATGGTAGATTTGTAAATGTGCAGGATAGATTTAGACGAAAAAAACTTCCGGGCCCTACACAGAGAACGGACTTTCATAGCAGCGGATTTAGCAATGGATTCGATATAGTCATTCCATTTGAGGTCCGCTGAAAGTGTGAGACCAAGGAGGCATAGTGTTTTACTCTCTGGGAGGCAAGCCTGGTCCATGCTAATGGGAGGTAGGTAAGATTGTCGATGATGGTTAATTGAGAGTAGCTTCGTTTTAGAAGCATTAAAATTTACTAGCCATTTCTTACTCCAGTCCGATATGGATTGGAGGTCTTTTTCAATCTCGGCTGCGAGCTTAGCTTTGACGCCTACACCAGATTTTTGTAGGAGGCGAGAGTAAACTGTGGTGTCATCGGCGTACAAACCTATTTGGGCTCTTATGGAATCAGGGAGATCATTAATGTATATAGTGTTATTATATTGTGGATATGATAATGCGTATAATAGTGGAAATATAAATAGCAGAATAAACTTTTGTTTATTGTTCATTGAAATTTTGGTCAAAATGTTTAGGCTACTAAAAGTTGATTACTCGCCAAAATATACATCTATCCATTAAAAAATGAATATACTTAAATATGTTAGGAATCAAAAGGCAATTATCTCCCTTTGGTTGAGATGAAGTTATGCGAATCATGTGAAAGTGCTTAGTGATGTCACTACATAACGATGAAAGTGGCTTGTCAGCTTCTAAATGTCAAACTGAGCAGTTGCTTTTCTATAGCATGTATATAATAATGCCCATAATAGGGGAAAATACAAATCAGTGAATATATTTTTCTCCCATAGCACATCTATTATTTGGTTCGACATGACATGATATTCTTCTTCTTCTTTTATGTGCCCTGTCCTTTTAGAACATAGACGATCATGGCTTTCCACGTCTCCCTATCCCTGGTGGCTCTTAGCACGCTTTCTCCTGTTACACCACCAAAACCCCGCTCTAGCCCATAGATCTAGAATATAAATGTATAGAAACTAGCATGGCCACAAAATGAGGGATCAGTTTGTATATTGATTATAACATAGATTTGATCCCCCACTTTATATCCACATTATAATTTTTTATAAACAGTTGGCATATATCTTCTTCTATGTGCCCTGGCTTTTCAGGATATAGGCTCTTAGCATGCTTTCTCCTGTTACACCACGCAACCCTCGTTCTGTCATCCATCTGCTCAGGCCCTTCAAATATGTTATCTGTTGCTTTCCTCTGTCTCTTTTCCCCCTCTATCTGACCTGTTAGTATCAGGTTCTCCAAGCCCTCCTTCCTCATTGCATGTCCCTGGAACTTTAGTTGTCTCTTCCTGATGCTGAGTATTTCCTTTTCGTTTCCATCTTTCCAAAACCTCATCATTTCTCACATGCTCGATCCATGTTATCTGCAGCATCCTTCTCTAGCACCACATTTCAGCTGCTTCAAGTTTTTCTTTCATCTTCAAAGATATTGTCCATCATTCACTGCCATATTGAAGAACTGATATCAAATAGCAATCCAGTACTCTCTTTCTTGTTTCTAGCGAAATTGTCCTGTTTCTTAATACTTTACTCAACTTCTGGAATGCTTCCTTTGCCATGCCAATTCACCTTCGGATCTCTGTCACACTTTCCGTCTTCTGTTAGAACACTTCCCAGATATTTAAATTTTTGTACCTGCTTGATTTTTAGCATCCCCAAACTGTATTTGGCATTTTGGGTTGCCCTTTCTGCTGTTGACCATGCATTCGGTTTTCTTGCAGTTTATTTGTAGTCCTTTCTTGTCACTCTCTTCAGCTAAAGTTAAGTTTGGAATGAAGGAAATAAAATTGAGAAATCAATTAAAAAAAAAATCTTTTTTGTTCTCTCCTCCACTGAACTTTATCGAAACTACCTCTTGCACGAAAAGGAATGAGCAAAATTTAGCTCAATTAAATAATGGGTTTGATTTGAAATTTCAAAAAGGTTATTAATATAATGAATATACATACACCTTGGTTCCCACTCACAGTAATATGATTGGCTGGTGTCAGCCCTAAATACAGACAGACTAAGGCAGGGATGCCGAAGACTATGCCTATTGGAACACCTATTGACTACGCCTATTGCATAAGCTTACGCCTAAGCATACTGTATATGACTACGATGAGTACCAGTTCATTATGGCTACTTGTTACATTGTCCTACCTGGTTATATTACCAAAACCACTTAGCTACTTCAAATGATATATATATTATTTTACTGAACAGAAATAGAATTTGGTTTTTCATTTTCATGGCCTTTCTGTAATAAGACATGAATCCAACCTACCTGACTAGGGCCTTGATCATGGATCACAACAGTTAAACTGCAAATATACAGAACTGTGTAAAAGTATTAGGACAAGAACTATTTTATCTTTTACGAGGAATATTGACAGATAAACAATTTAATTAAAGTGATTTTATTTGATTTACTCAACAAATGCTTTAACAAGAAAAAATACTTGTTAGAAAATAAATTTAATATTTAGTATAATAGCCTTTTGCTTTGATCACAGCCTTCATTCTGTCAGGCATTGACATTGCAAGTTTCTTCAATGTATCTAATGGTATTTCCTGCCAAGCAGCTTATATTCATTCCCAAAGTGTGTCTTGTGAAGTAACATTAGATTTATCAATTTTTTTATCCAAAATATCCCATAGATGTTCAATAGGATTGAGATCAGGGCTTTGTGGCGGCCAATTCAAATCTCGAAGCCTTCCTTTTTATTCCTTTTCAGCTAAATAATTTTTACAAAGGTTTGGCTTTTCACCCTGTATTTGAATTTCAGTGAGGTTTTTAGGAAAATCACCCTTGTCTGAATAATTTTGCACACTACCGGTAGTGTGTGAAAGTGTTAGAACAGGGGTGATTTTAAACTTTATTTTGATGCCTCATAAAAGATAAAATAGTTTTTGTCATAATACTTTTGCACAGTACTATATATATATATATATATATATATATATATATATATATACACTAGGTGCGATTGGTAAATTGTCGCAATTATTTTGATGCCTCATAAAAGATAAAATAGTTCTTGTCCTAATACTTTTGCACAGTACTGTGTATGGAAAGCATTAAGTGACAGTTTCATATTCAAGCTTTAATGTATGAGGGTCATTCAATAAATAAAGTGAATTTTTCAGTATAAGAACTTCTAATACAGACAGAAGCTTTTTTTTTTTTTTTTTTTTTTTTTATCTTTCAACGTAGTCTCCCAGCAGTGTCACACACTTTTCCCATCTGTGCACAAGCTTCCGTATTCCCTCAGTGTAAAAATCTTTAAACTGATGATTCAGCCAATCACTCACAGCAATTTTGACTTCATCGTCACTTTCAAACTTTGTGCCTCTTGTGAACGCTTTCAAGAGACCAAACAAGTGAAAGTCTGAAGGGGCAATGTCTGGGTCGTAAGGGGCGTGGGCGAGGGAGCAGTTCCCAGCCCAGTTCGTTGATGGTCTGCACCGTTTGGTCTGCTGTGTGAGGCCTTACGTTTTCTTGATGAGTAGGCAAGGTCATCATGGACAATTTTGTGTGCTGTCCCAACAGATAGGCTCAAAGTCGTTGCAATGTCATCCACTGTCACCCTTCTGTCAGACTGAATGAGGTCATTGACTGATTTGATCACTTCAGGAGACCTCACTTCTGTAGGCCTCCCAGGCTTGTCTTCATCCTCAACACTGCTTTGACCATCTTTAAACAATTTAGCCCACTTTTGGCTGAAACATGTGGCACCATGCACAGTTGACATTCTCCTATGAATTTCAACTGGTTTGCACCGTTAAGCTTGATAACTGACCTCTGTTCAATCCTGGATCATGCTTCTTGGTTGGTCATCTTTGTTAATCTCCAAAACTCTCAAAGATTTTTCAATCTGCAAAAAAAATTAAATCCCTTTGAAAAAGAAGTAAAGAAAAAAAAAGTAAGCTTCTATCTGTATTAGAAGTCCTTATACCGAAAAATTCACCTTATTTATTGAATGACCCTCGTAGAAGTCCTTATACCAAAAAATTCACCTTTATTGAATGACCCTCGTATAATATAAAAGAGTTTATTCTCTATCCATCACACAATCTCTTCATGTTACTTTGTTTGCATATCTGTAATGTATCTGGGCATGTCAGTGATTTACATGTGCGTTGTGATACAGTGGATATTGACTAGGAACGACAAATCAGGGAGCCAAGTTCGAATTCCAGTTGAATTCCTTGCATTCACTTACGCACAAATACCTTTGGGAAAGGTATTGATCTGTCTCTTCTCTCCAGTTATGGGTTAAATAATGGGACAGATTGGGTTCTGTTGCCTTGGCTGGCAACCAGTCTACCGCAGAAAGCAATGGCAACCTACTGCAAGATAATTTTCTGCTCAGTCAGTCATGTCTCTTTCGGGACATAATCACCCAGAGCGTGTATCACGTATGGCACTTAACTGACTGACTGAATATGATAGTTGGAAACATAATTAAAGCTCCTACTGGGCATAAAGTGGGGGATCGGTTTTCTATTGTTATAAGCAAACTGATCTCCCACTAATTATACCTGATACAATAATGTAATATAATCTATCTCTTCTCCTTCCAGTTATGGGTTAAATAACAGGACAGATTGGGTTCTATAGCCCTGGCTGGAAACCGGTCTACCGCAGAAAGCAATGGCAACCTACTGGGATAATCTTCTGCCTAGTCAGTCATGTCTCTTTTGAGACATGATTGCCCAAAGTGTGTATCACGTATGACACTTAATTGACTGAATAAGATCATAAAACTCAACTTGCAAAAAAAAAAGGTTTTTTTTTTAAATTTTTAGAGATATTTTTAAGTTTATCATTTCAGTATCTGTAATTTTCATTGTGGAAATTTGTCATCTGAGTAAAAAGCCACAAAACATGTAGAAAAATTGTTTTATAGTCAATTTTTGTTCTACCAAAAGTGGAAAGAATAAAAAATTCTGATATAAATATTATTTCTATATTTTAAGCAGAATCAAAGATATTTGTATTTAAAAATGTTGTTTACTTTATCATAAACTATTGCTTTTTTATCAGAAAAACATTTTGAATTTAAACATCTTTCAAAATTCATTTAATTATTGAATTTTAATAATATTTTTGGCATTTATGTAGAAGAGACCAATTTTTATTTTAAAGCAGCCTTTTTGAGAATAATTTTATTGTCATATTCACAACATTTCGGCTGTTGTACACTCCGCTCTTCTTCAGGTGATATATGTTAGAATTTCAAACTGAACCATTTATTTCGTCCACTGGGGTAGATTGTTCTAGATCCACATGCCATGCCTTTTCTGGATACCTTGGTTTCAGTTATTTCTTTTTAGTAACTAAACTCTCCAAGATTTTGTTCATCTCTGCTGTTTACTTGTTTACCACTGCTGTAGCCAGGAATTGAACTCACATCTCTTTGAGTCAAGTCAATGGATCTAACCAATGCTTTTATCCACTAGGCCATTTTTTTTTTTGAGGAATTTCAATTCATCAAGGACACAATTCAAAATTCCAATCACCTGAAGAAGGGCAAAGTGTACAATGGCTGAAATGTCATGAATACGAATATAACAATAAAGATGAGGACAACAGTCGAAATAATGTAAATGATGTAAGAAATTTTTAGCATAGAACTTACGGCTACATCTAGTTGGATGAACTGTAAATTGATGAGACCTCAATGCCAGTGTAGTACTGTGCTTAAATTTTTTTTCCAGATAGAAGTTTTACTATTTAACCCATATCTGGGAGGAGGAGCTAGATTGATATCTTTCCCAAGGGTATTTGCTCATAAAGAAATGTAACAAATTTGACTGAGATTTGAACTTGCTCCCTTATTTTTCATTCATGACTGCTACCTATTACACCACCCATACATCCACATTATGGGTATAAACAGTTACTGTATTACATTGCTTATAAGTCGCTCTGAGGCATTAAGATGAATTTTGAAGGAGAAAATTGGAAAATAAATTTTTTGTATTTCGTCGTCTTCTCCATCACCACTGAATAGTATTTTTCGGCATGAAAACTTGACTAATTAAGTACAAATTCATCACAGAATGAGAAATTGATTGTAAATATTCAAAATATAATCTATATATATAAAAGGCAATCTGTGAGTCTGTGTGTTACTGTTCTCTTTGCACGCCTACATTTTTTAAGCTACTCCATTCAAACTTTCTAGTCTATATATATATATATATATATATATATATATATATATATATAAAAGGCAATCTGTGTGTTACTGTTCCCTATGCATGCCTACATTTTTTAAGCTATGTCATTCAAACGTTCTAGTCTATATATATAAAAGGCAATCTGTGAGTCTGTGTGTGACTGTTCCCTTTGCACGCCTACATTTTTTACGCCATTCAAACTTTCTAGTCTATATATATATAAAAGGCAATCTGTGACTCTGTGTTACTCTTCCCTATGCACGCCAACATTTTTTAAGCTACGCCATTCAAACTTTCTAGTCTCTATATATAAAAGGCAATCTGTGAGTCTGTGTGTTACTGTTCCCTTTGCACACCTACATTTTTTACGCCATTCAAACTTTCTAGGGACACATATCTACAGGGAAGCCAGGTCGACACATACTTTTTGAGTTCAGCAAATTTTACCTTTCGCACTTTTTGGCCAATGGACACTATTGTTTACATTTGCTTCGTAAAACTTTTAAGATCTAAGATGGTTGCTGAATTATGTCACAGAAATCAAATCACACATATCAAACACGGCTAAAATATTTTTTTTAAGAAAAAAAGAATGAGCCTTTATATTTAATTTTTATTCCAACGTTCTAAGAATTCATTTGGTCAACAAAGAAAATTAATATTTTTCGAAGATCTATGTTTTTATTTTTGTATGATGTTCGAAGTAGACAACAAGAGATTGGAGTATCACAAAAAAAGATGCCTCATGATAAATTGGGCAACGAGCCACTGGAGTAGTCTCAGCGATTCACTTTAAATGTCATTGTTTCTGTAGAGGATGATGTTAATTCAATTTGGCCAAGCCAATGTGGGTCATCAGTGCTGGTGAAGTGAAAATGCCATCATAAAATCCGATGCCATTTGAAGAGAGAAAAAATAATGTTCCCAGACTAGAGTTTGTGTGAAAACTTTTGCATGTATATTTCATCACTGTCTGTTTGTCTGTCTGTCTGTCTCTGTCAGCCATTTTAGTTATTTTCCCTTCAAATGTTCATCCTTATTTTTCTCTCTTTCTTTTAGTTTTTCCTCTCACCATCTGTTACACTTCTCTCTCTCTCTCTCTTCATTGTTCTTTCATACTTTCCTCCTCTTTTTAATGTTCCACCTTTCAATCTTTTTATATTTACGTAGATATGAGACATAACTTATGTAATTCAGTGTCCCAATATAGTATATCACCAAGTGATGACTGAATTCACTTTGATAAGCTTGTTAACCATAACTCGACACTAGTTTATATGCATGTGGTGTTTATTATAAAAGTTTTTGTTGGGAATGAAAAAAGGTTTTGTGCTTTTTTTTTTTTTTTTTTTTTTTCAAATGAATACATTTTATCTTCAAGTTTCGTTTTATGAATGAAGTATTAAGTATAAATATGCTAAATTGGGTTCTTTTTGTCATTTAAAAAAAACCTGCTTTGATGCATAGAAAAAAGTAAAACAGGCACATATATTAAAAATAAGCACACACGTATATAACACAAACATATATACATGCAAAAACTTATAAAGGTTGCGATGGATAAATTGTCGTCTAAATTACAAAAAAATGAAAATAACACTGACATTTGTTAACAAATATATTTACCAAAATTAAACAAAAATATCTTTTTTTTTTTTTTTTTTTTTATTTTTATTTATTTATTTTTTATTTTTTATAATCATATCGCTCCAAGCAAGTTATTTTACTGCCACTGTTTTGCAGGGGTTACATAGGAGGAAAGTTATGAAAAAGAGTGACAGGTTATACGAAGTGTCAGGAAGTAAGAGAAGTATGACTGTGGCCATAAAATGATGGATCAATTTATATATTGATTGTAATATAAAATTGATCCCCCATTTTCTATCCACATTATAATTTCTTATATGTTTATTTATCCATAGAAAAGGAAGCAATCAATCAGTAAAATACTGATTAGCTACACATGCATGTCTTAGATTTATTTCCATTCTCTGGAATATAAATGTATAGAAACTTTTTTTTATAATCATATTGCCCCAAGCAAGGCATTTTACTGCCACTGTTTTGCAGGGGGTTACATAGGAAGAAAATTATGAAAAAGAGTGACAGGTTACAGTGGGTGTCAGGAAGTTGGCAAGAGAAGGATGAGAATACTGATGAGAGTGGAGTGGACAGAGAAAGGAGCATGAGAGAGAGGATGCACGTTAGTGAGATAGAAGATGTCTATTGACTTTACATTTAAATTCTTGGAGATTGCAGCTGTCGGGGAAGCAAGTCAACAGAAAGGAATTCCACAGGTGGGAAGTGCAAGAAAAGAGGCTGCTGGAATTTGCGTTTACATTTTATTGGTTTCACATCTTGAAATACTAAAGAATAAAATTATTCAATGAAATCGTTGCTGGCTTTGACCACTGCCTCTAGACGACTTTGGAATCTCCTGTAACTCATCTGGGTGGTCTTTGCTTAAGTTGGTAAATGCTGCCATAATCCTTGCCTTCAGTTCATCTTTGGTGTTACAAGGAGTTTTGTTGGTCTCTTGCTCAACTTTGTCCCACACATAATAATCAAGGGGGTTGTAGTCTGGGGAGTTAGGTGGCAAGATGTAAGGGGTGATATGGTTGCAGAAATTGTCTACCTGGCATGACTGATTTCTCCTTTTTTTTTTTTTTTTAATCGTATCACCCTGAGCAAGGCGGTAACGCCACTGATGTGCAGGGGGCTACGTAATAGCAAAAAGATTGGAAAAGAGAAAGCTGGAAACCACATCCTAAACAGGGAACAAGGGATGAGCCTCTTAACCTGTTCAATAGATGTGGGTGGAGTGTGAACCGGGCGCCTGCTTGTGTGGCATGGTGCAGAGTCCTGTTGCCAGACATAGGGTCTTCCAACAGCCACCTTCTTGACCCGGGAAAGCCCTACCACCTGATGGCACTTCTGTGTTGAGATTGAGGACCTGTGGGAAGCTGAACAGAGGCCTAACATCGCTATCACTCGTGATCATTTCAACCACCTTCATAATCTCCTTTACATATTTCCAAAATATATGCAAAAAAACACACATGCACAAAATTACATATACACAAAAATATACAACTATATATGCAAACATGCACACACACACACACACACACACGAACACATAATATGTATATTTATTAATATATATAACATTTCATGTGCTTTATAATCATCAGGTGCAAATTACATAATTATTAAGTTCATAATTTGCACTTGATGATTGCGTAATGCATGAAACTTTGAGTTGTGCTATCGACGTAGGATAATATGTATTTTTAATATATGTAACTAATATCTCTGTTTATACTACATTGAGCACTTTTTTATTAACACCTGAATAACATCTTTATACATGTGTGTTTTTTATATGTATATTTATTTACACACACACACACATATATATATATATATATATATATATATATATATATAGAGAGAGAGAGAGAGAGTGTTGAGTTTTGATAATGCTTAGTACCAAGGTGGTTGTTTTTCAGTGGTTTTACTAATAAAATGTATTTTGGTAAGCAAATTTTTTACCGTAAAGTACTCGATAATGAGGTGGAGATGGAGCATTGATAAGCACAAAGATTTTTGAGTAGGTTCATCCCAATCTTGAAGTTTTGTGAGGACACTAATATGATGTTCTCACTCGTCAGAGCTGGTTTGCTGTTAGGTTCCAGTTTTTTCTTGTTTATATAGGTTATGGTGTGATTTTTGTGAGATTGGCCATGCTTGTGATCAGTTGAGTTTCCTTTTCTTTTTGTTTATTTTTATTGTGCTGGCATTTGATTTATTTTCATTGCTTATTGTTTTTAGTGTATGTGTGAGTGAGTGTTTGCTTTATATTGTTTTTTATTTTGGTCTGGCCTCTTTTGTATTGAACTCTTTTATTGGTTTGACTTTTTTTTACCATGTTGGTATGTTTTGCTGCATGAAGGTTTATTTTTTCTGTGCCATGGTTGGGTGTTTGTGTTTTGGTGTGTATTTGTGTATTTTTTTTTTGTTTTTTTTTGTTTGGGGATTGTATTATTTTTTGTTTTTTGTCATGATTGAGTGTTTGTATATATTTTTATATTATTTGTATGTTTTGTTTATTTTCTGTTTTTGTTGTGATTGAGTGTTTATATATTTATATTTCAATTTTTCACTTTTTATATTGTATATTTATATTGTTTTTATGTTGCATTTTTGTTTGATTTTGTTATCTATTGTTATTTTTGTAGCAAAGTAGGTATTTACTTGCATATCTCTATTTTCCCATAATCTCATTTCTTTTGTTTAGTATTTTATTTTGATTTTCAAAGCTTATTATTGCTAGCTTCTCTTTTAGGCATAATTTACAAATTTTGCTATTACTGTTGTGTGGTGGTGGAGTTCTTTTCATTATTTCCTTTTTGGTTCCATAAATGTTTTGATAGCATTTTATTGTTGTTGTACTTTTCTGTGTTGAATGATGTTTTGTGGTTATTACATTTTTCTTTAAAGGATGTTTCTGTTGCTCCTATGTGCATCTTTTTGTTTGAATTGGTGTTATTTGTTATGGTAGCTTTGTATATGATGTTGTTAGACATTTATTATTAAGGGGACAGTTGTTCTTCTTTTGGCAGTTGCATTTGTTCATATTGTGTTGTTGTTATTGGTTTTATTAAGTATTTTCTTGTGTTTAGTTATTATTTTTTCCATATTTTCCATGCAGCTGTAGCTGACTTTGACGGTGTTTTTGTTGATAATTCTTGATAGTTTGTTGTGTTTGGGAAAGTGTTTTTTCTATTATGGTTAAAAATATTTTACATTTGTTTTTGTCTATTGTAAATCGTACAGTGTTGAGTTTTTAAACAAGAAAAAACAGTGCCTAATGGCAAATCAGTACTGACGTGTGCGAATATCATGATGGTGTCCTCAGAAAACTTCAAGCTCAGCATGACCCTGTTCAATTAAAGTAATAAAATCTTTGTGCTTATATATGGCTTATGGTCATATCACGTTGAATACATTGGTTCTCACTCGATCATCGAAGTTAAACAACATTGAGCCTGGTCAGTGCTTAGGTGGGTGACCGCTTGGGAATACCAGGTGCTGTAAGTGTTTAGTGATGAATGTGCGCTGTGGTGCAGTGGATATTGGCTCAGAAAGAGAAATCAGTGAGCCGAGTTCCAATTTCAGTCAAGCACTCTGCATTCACTTAAGCACTGGTACCTTTGGTACCAGTGCGTAAGTGGTATTAATCTGTCTCTTCCCTCCAGTTATGGGTTAAATAGCTGAAGTCTGCTGTTCATGCGATCTGTGGTGAACTTCTGCACTGATTGTTTGTTATCAGCAGTTCCAAAACGTGTGGATGGTGCTACACAAGCCTTCACCACTCAAAACAAATTCTTTGTGTGACAGTCTAACAACAGTAATCAGGTTGATTTCTTATTTAGACACTCGTATGTCAAAATTGACAGGAGAGTCCATAATATATATATATATATATATATATATATATATATATATATATATAAAACTAATAAATTATGCTCTCGTTATGATTGCGCTCTTGAGAGAGGAATATTTTAAAAACAGTTACCATTGCGATTTACGCATAACTCTACAGTAATGAATTGAGATCTCCAGGTGGCTGGCATGTGTATACAATGCATATATATAACATTAAAATTTCCTCCTCTCTTCTTCTATGCAGTGATGGTTTAGGAAGTAGGCACTCTGACTGACACCAAATCGGTTGAGTTTTGATCCCAGCTGGAAGCAAGTGGATGTCTGGCAAAACAGGCTTGTATGTAGATGACTATTATATATATATACATATATATATAGTCATCTGCAGACAGATCTGTTTCGCTGCATCACAGCTCATCAGTACGGTTAGACATCTGATTGCTTTTTACCCAGGATTGAAACCCAACCGAATTGGCGTCAGTTGGCAATTCTACCTCTGAGCTATGGGCGCTCATTATACACACCCAATAACTAGAGTGCTCTAATTCATTACTGAATGAGCTATGTGTAGATGCTAGAGTAGCTACTGTTTTTCAAAGTCTATCATTTTTCCAGAGTGCTCAATCAGGGTGTGTGAGCATAAATAGTCATCCACAGACTGATCTGTTTCACTGTATCACAACTCATCAGTATGGTTAGACTCCGATTGTTTTTTACCCAGGATTGAAACCCGACCAAATTGGCGTCAGTTGGGCAGGCTGTGAGAGCATAAGTAGTCATCTGCAGACAGATCTGTTTCACTGTATCACAGCTCATCAGTACGGTTAGACATCCGATTGAACCCAACCGAATATATATATATATATATATAATTAGCATAGTGATGATCCACGTATACTGTCTTAATATGTATAAGAAAGAATATTAAAACGTTTTGAGTTTGAAAATTTGTTTTTTTGACAGTATTTGTTTATTTCTACTATTATATTTTATATTTTAGACCGCCCTCGGTCCTTCATCAGAAACAAATGATTTTAAAATTTGAATTAGTAACGTATTTTGCGAGATTTCGCAAGAGCGTCAATAGTGTTTGTTTACATCACGTGACGCGTTTGTGGAGAGAGTTTTTGTTTTTACATCAAGTGACGTTGAAAGCGACAGATTTTTTAAAAAAAAAATTATGTTTGTAAACGTAAACCTAAACCTATCTTTAATAATGCTTGTAAATTTTCAAAACACATTTTCAAACTCAAAACGTTTTAATATTCTTTCCTATATATAATTAGAATATTATATATTTTGAAAAAATATGCTAATGTAATTTATAAATTTTATTTTATTTTTCTTGTAACATCATCCAAAATAGATTGAATTAATTTCGAATTATTTTACTAATCATGGATCTATTAATGTTTATATTGGACTAATAGAAACTATGTTTGCTAATCAATAACTATAAACAAAGCCCACTGGCAAACTTTAGACAAATCAGTTTGTATTTAACTACAAATACTTCAGAGTTGTTAATGCTACACAGGAAAGGAATATTTTTGAACAAGGAGCATCGTTTTTCAGCAGAAACGTTTTATGAAGATTAAAAATATGTAAATGTTATACACTTGTAGTATTAGATGTAATAGTGTCTAAATTTTTTAAAGCATTGTCAGCTGATTGGAGTAGATAGACTAAACTATCACCCGGTTTGACACTCCACCCACGTCTACTGAACATGTGTAGAGGCTCATCCCTTGTTCCCTGTTTAGGATGTGGTTTCCGGCTTTCTCTTTTCCAATCTTTTCACTCTTACGTAGCCCCCTGCACATCAGTGGCGTTACTGCCTTGCTTGGGGTGATACGATTAAAAAAAAAAAAAGCTATAATGAATTTTTTGACACGTTTCAGTTACATTTTATTACAACTGCAGATTGTCATTCTAGTCATTAATAAACAATATCAAATAAACATCTAATATTACTAATGCATGTAAACAAAGATGGCAGTGTATTAGGTATTCCATCCATCTTACTATGGGCGTAATGCTTGTTAGTATCAAAAACATTGTGGGTTATCACCGTCCAGCCAGTTTTTCAAATCACAAAATCTGTGAAACTTCGGTTTGGTAATATTCTCAGAATCAGAAACTGTGCAGAACTTCCAAACCATCAGAAAATCTTTCATTTTAAGTTTAATTGCTTAGCATTTCAAAGAAATGAAACTGATTTCCAAAATTCGTAAAATATCGGAGATATTTTAAACTCATTATAAATTAAAGATTTTTAAAATCACTATTTTTTATTTTTATTTTATTTTTTTCAATTACTTTAAAATTTGAAGTCTTTTAACTGTTCCCTCCACATCCAGACACAAATCTCGTTGCTGGATGTTCACTCACCAGATGAAGGGGAGAATTTTAACCCTGCCACTGAAAATAAATGCGTACATTACAAATGTTGGAAAATCCCTCTTTTATGTAATGTTGGACTCTTCTTGAAAACCCAGGCCCTTTTTTATGATTTTTAACTGTTTGTTAAAAACAGTAGGCTCCACTTTAAACTGAAATTGATTTTGATATTAGTATTTACTTTTTAAATTGGTATCACCCCCTTGCAGGGCAGTAAAATTATGATTCCAAAATGTATATGTCTGTGTAGAACAAATGTGGCCTGAATTAGAAGGGCTTCAAACACATGGACGAACAAACAGAACTTTTCATTTGTTTGAATAGAAAATTTCTCAAGGCATGACTTTTGTCAGAATTGAAAAATAGTGTTTTCTTTTTTTTTTTTTTTTAACCTTTTTAAAAGTGGAGAGAGTCTGGATGAGTATGAAACAGATCCCTGATTTTCTTTTTTACAAATTCATGTTAACTTAATTGTTTTGCACATGAAATTAAGGATTTTTTTTTTTTTTTGTTACAAAAAGATTTTTTTAAAATATTGAACAGACAGATATTTAAATTTTTGTTGAAAGAACAAAAAGGTACATGAATTGTTTTTTATAATTGTTTCACCCAAAGCAAGGCAGTACTGATTGGACGTAAAGATGAGGCAGGGCAGAAGAATTTTATTAAGGCTGGAAGATGCAGATTGGGCAACCCCTGCTCATTTTTTTGGTCTGACTGGACTATTTTAAAAATGAAGCAGAGCAGAAGAATTTTATTAAGGTTGGAAAGCAAGGATTGGGCAGCCCCAGCCCAGATAGGGCAGCAATATTTTCCAATTTTTGTTTGATTTGTACTATTCTAAAGATGAAAAAGGGCAGAAGAATTTTATTGAGGCTGAAAAGTGAGGATTGAGCCCCCTTTAATGCTCTCTCTTTTTTGATGAGGAAGAAATTTGATCAAATGAATTTAATTTTATTCTTAGGATTTTTCTTTTGTTTCTGAATTTCTGATGTGAAATTCTTGTTTATTAATTAAGACATACATTAAATCCTGACAAAAGCTGATTGTTATTGCAACATTTGGTTAAAGTTTTTCATCTCAAATATTACGTCCTCAGATAAATAATGGACTATTGCATTTTGATTTTAAGAAAAGGTGAAGGATGCGTGTTGTGGTGCATTGGATATCAGCTCGGAACGAGAAATCGGGGAGCCAAGTTCGAATTCCAGTTGAATTCATTGCATTCACTTACGCGCAAATAACCTTGGGAAAGGTATTAATCCATCTCTTCCTTCCAGTTATGGATTAAATAACAGGACAGATTGGGTTCTATAGCCTTGGCTGGCAACCAATCTACCACAGAAAGCAATGGCAACCTACTGCGGGATAATCTTCTGCCCAGTTAGTCATGTCTCTTTTGAGACATGATCACCCATGTATGGCACTTAACTGACTGACTGAATAAGACCTATTAAGATGCTGTCTGATTTCAGTGAAATGAAGAGAAGTTAGAGGAGGCTATCACGTGGTTAATGTCTGCTTTAGTGGAATGGAAAAATTTGTTAATTTAAAATCTTTTCATTTGTACCCACTTACTTGAAATAATGACCTGCTTTCATATTTATAATTGTTATTGTGATAATTAGTTAGATTTGTTCAGTGCAAGTATTTATACACTACTAGCAGTATAGTCTGGCGTTGCTTGGGTGTAATGAAAGCTTTAAAACTAATCCATGGTCCTGGAGCTCAGACTCTTTGGACGTTGGCATGAAAGATTAAAAAGCAATAGTTGTTTCCAGTTAGTGAAACCGTAGACTGAAAGAAAAATGAATGGATGTAAGTCAAATTTTGACTTCCTGGTATCGATATCAAATAAGTTTTTATCGTCGTAAACTGAATTTTGAAGGCTAAATAAGTTCTCTGAGTAAATGGGATCATGGCTGAGACTAAGAAATACAATTAGACCTACTTAGAGCCAAACCCGAAGCAAAAACTAAAATAAAAGGGTTGAAACAAATACAGACATACAGGCAGATAAACAGACACACACACACACAAACATCTTGCCTTTCATTTATATATATATATATATATATATATATTCCCTGTTTAGGATTTTCTGCACTATTGTAAGAACTGCAACCTGTAAACTTCTGAATATCGTTTCTTATGTCTTTGTCTATGAGTGTATCTAACCACTCCTTCTATAACCCAATTTTTTCGACTATCAATTTTCGATATTTATCAGAGGTACCTTGACACAGAACCTAGCTAAGAACACTTGCAGATGCTTATAGTACAACTGTGTAAATTTTCAAGAAAATCAGTTCAGACGTTTCGGAGTCAATAGGCACACACACACACACACACACACACACACACACACAGTTCCATTTATAAATAAGTTTAGATTTTTGGCATATAATACTATAATATTGCATATGGAGAAAAATATATAATCCTAAGTTTAGTACGACGGAGTGAAAGAAATTATTACTAGTGGTATTATTAACTCTACAGATTATTGGTAATCGCAATATGAGTTAAGTTGAAAACAGATAATATTTATTACAAAATTTGTAAAATCTGAAAATATTGCAGAGAAGTGAATAAAAGGGAAAATATGTTTTTGCAGCTGTGGGTCAGGCGAGGTCATCATTGGCTGCCATTATGTAACTAAGAAAGACACCATTGGGAGCTTTGGGCTGTTATGGCTGGTGGAAGTGAAAAATATAGGTAGCCAAAACATGACTGTCGAAAACTTTTGATGAGGTTAAAGAAGGTCAGATCCTTGATTTCTGAATTGCTAGGAAAAGATTTGTAAATTTGAAAACTTAAAATGATGTAATCAGGAAGAAGAAAAGAAATTACGTCAATAAAAATATTGCTATTTAATTGGTTAAACCAAGGGAATAAAATCACTCCGCCTCATGATACCAGCTGCGAGTAATCTCATTGGTTAAATATTTGATTTGCATGGACACCCTGTGTCCATCATGCACTGCCCAAAAGAATTTGGGACATGCATAAATACCAGAGCTAAGAAGGCCAAAATCAGTTGGAGTTGGATAACCTTCAGGGAATATTAAACTGTAACTTTTACTTAATCTGTGAGGCTAAATTTTTTCATTCTGTTTGTCCATCTTTTCTCACTCTTATTTAATACTGTTTGGTTATTGCTCTCACCCCATTTTGGTTATTGCTCTCACCCCATTTTGGTTATTGCTCTCACCCCATTTTGGTTATTGCTCTCACCCCATTTTGGTTATTGCTCTCATTCCCCATTTTGGTTATTGCTCTCACCCCATTTTGGTTATTGCTCTCATTCCATTTTGGTTATTGCTCTCATTCCATTTTGGTTATTGCTCTCACCCCATTTTGGTTATTGCTCTCATCCCACTTTGGTTATTGCTCTCATCCCATTTCCAATGAGCCTAAATTCACAATTACAATGTTACTAAATTCATTAACTGGCACTTTTATGTGCCATGTCTCCCCAGGACGAAGGCAATCATGACCCTCTACATCTTCCTGTCCCTTGTAGCTCTTAATAAGTTTTGTTTTTTTTGTTATTTCTCCCAAATCCTTTTTTACCATACATTTACCCAAGCTCCTCAAGTATGTTGCCCACTGCTTTCCTCTGTCTCTTTTCCTCAATCTGGTCCTGGGTATGACGGCATACTGCATCTGGCAGCAAGTTCTCTGAGAGGTTGTGAGGAGTATGTAATCGCCTCTTAATTGCTGTTGTTCCCAGGTCCACCCTGACCCAGAGTGGTAGCACCTGTTAGGGTCCCAGCTATGGGCAAATAGTTAACCTTCAAACTAGGGTCAAAACACTATGAAAGTATAAATATAGACTTTTATAGAAATATATACGTAAAAGTTGACTTTTCTCGAAAAATATACATTTCTGAAGGAAAAAATTATTCTCGGCAAAATATTTTTGAAGGAAAAGATTATTACCAGCAATACAGTTTTGAATACAAAACTAGAAGACAACTTCAGTTTTCTAAAATAAAATAAAAAAAATTTTTCATCAGAATCTGACTAAATCAATCTTCTCACTATAACTGAGCATTAAAAAAAATACCTTAAAACCTCACATTTTTGGCTTCAAATAACCCGCAGAAGTTGATATGCCATTAAACAAAGCTCATTCAAATTTTTGCTCAATCACCCCCATTATGTGACCCAGAAATTTCAACTGCCTCTTCCTGATGTATGTTTCGTTTTTGCTTCCATTCTCTTCAAAATCTCATTGTAATTCATGTTTGGTCCATGACATCCTCAGCATCTTTCTGTAGTACCACATTTCTGTTACTTCAAGTCTTTTCTTCATCTTTGAGGAGATTGTTCAGTATTTGTTGCTATATTTCTACAAATACTTTCACGGCTTCTGCTTCAATGAATTTAGCTCACTGGTGTCCCCTTTTATATGAATTTGCTTGAGCCACAAGATTAGCAACTAGGTCCCACCCTTTTACTGTTGAAACCAATAAAATGTAAACACAAATTCTACTCCAGCAGCTTCTTTTCTCACACTTCCCACCTGTGGAATTCTCTTCCATTTACTTGCTTTCCCGACAGCTACAATCTTCAAGAATTTAAATGTAAAGTCAATAGTCATCTCCTATCTCACTAACCTGCATCCTCTCTCTCAGGCTCCCTTCTCCGTCCACTCCACTCTCATCAGTATTCTCATCCTTCTCTTACCCACTTCCTGACACCCCCTATGACCTGTCACTCTTTCTCATAACTTACCTCCTATGTAACCCCCTGCAAAACAGTGACAGTAAAATGCCTTGCTTGGGGCAATACGATTTAAAAAAAAAAAAAAAAATTCTATACATTTATATTCCAGAGAATATAAATAAATTTAAAAGACATGCTTGTGTAGCTAATCAGTATTTCATTGATCAATTGCTTCCTTTTCTATGGCTTATTAATATGCAAAAAATTATAATGTAGATAGAAATTGGGGGATCAATTTTATATTACAATCAATATATAAATTGATCCATCATTTTATGGCTATAGTCACCCTTCTCTTACCCACTTCCTGACACCCCCTATAGCCTGTCACTCTTTCTCATAATTTTTCCTCTTATGTCACCCCCCACCCCTGCAAAACAGTGGCAATAAAATACCTTGCTTGTGGCAATATGATTATAAAAAAAACATTCTATACATTTATATTCCAGAGAATGTAAATAAATTTAAAAGACATGCATGTTTAGCTAATCAGTATTTTATTGATCGATTGCTTCCTTTTCTATGGCTTATCAATGTATAAAAAAATGTAGATAGAAAGTGGGGGATCAATTTTATATTACAATCAATATATAAATTTATCCCTCTCTTTATGGCCACAGTCATCCTTCTCTTACCCACTTCCTGACACCCCCTATAAACTGTCACTCTTTCTCATAACTTTCCTCCTATGTAAACCCTGCAAAACAGTGGCAGTAAAATGCCTTGCTTGGGGCGATATGATAAAAAACAAATCACATAACATTTCAGTACTGTTTTCTTTGTTTCCAACAAAATTTTTCTGTTTCTTAATACCCGGCTTACATTTGGAAGGCACTTTGACCATTCTAATATAACTTTGGATCTCAGTGTTGTGATTTCTGTCCTTTGTTAGACCACCTATCTGCTGCAGTTTACCCAGACTGACAAGCACCTGGTGAAGGCTAAAGAGCAGAATGTGATAATAACAAAAGATGAGGGCAATAGATCAAGTGTAAATAATATAAATGTTTTTTTACAGATAAAAAAATGTGTTTACAAAGTATATTTTGAAATTGCAGATACTTGAAACTGTCATGAGTTTTCAGTTGATGAAAAGGTGGACTAAATTTTTAAATAGCTATAAAATAAAAAAAAGTCAATTTTACACATAAGCATTCCTTTATAAGAGGAAATGGTTTAAAACTTGAGAAATATAGGTCACAAGAATTTTTTTGCAACACACTGACACATGTGAAATCTGCACAGTGTTTGATATTGTTGAAGTTGTTGCTAAAAATTTTTGATGAGATTCACAAACTCTACATTTCATTCAATTTCACAAACCAGTTGATGAAATTTGAATAAATGAATATGTTTGGAAAATTTTTTTGACAAAAACCCTACTTCACAGTTTAATAATTTCCTTAATTTAATCATATTTTATAGGACTTATGATAAAAATATTCTTTAAGAAAATTTTTCTTTTTTCTTTTTTTTAATAGTGAAGAATAAATTCTCAGGATTTCTTACTCTTGAGCATGCAACATATGACTGATCATACGTAAAAATTTATTTCTGGAGTTAAATTCCAATTTTTTGAAGCATTTGGCAGTTTTGAAATTTAGATTATTTGTGACATTCTGACACGTATTGAAATCCACACAGTATTTATTATTGTTGAAGTTATTGCCAACATTTTTGTCGAGATTTATTAAACTCTACGTTTCATTCAATTTAACAAATCAATCGATAATATTCAAATTATTTGCAACATTCTGATGCGTGTTGAAATCCTCACAGTATTTAGCATTGTTGAAGTTATCGCTAACATTTTTGTCGAGATTTTTTAAATACTATGTTTCGTTTAATTTAACAAACCAATCGATGAAATTGGAATTTTTTGCAACTTTCTGACGTGTGTTGAAATCCACACAGTATTTAGCATTGTCAGTTATTGCTAACATTTTTGTCGAGATTTACAAACACTACGTTTCATTCAATTTAACAAACCAATCAATTAAATTTGAATAAGCTGAATTGTTTGGAAGAATACTTTTACAAAAACCCTACTTCGTGGTTAAATAATTTCTTTAATTTAAAATGTTACAAAACATTTAAGAGTGAATGTTGCAAAACATGGATCAATTGACCGACTGATCAATAAGCAAACAGATGAAGACGTCTGTGTGTTTATGAAAAATGAGATTCGGAAGAAAGGCACGTTGTGTGTGTGTATATATATATATATATATATATAAGAGAGCAGATGAGTAAATATATATATATTTACTCATCTGCTCTCTTTTCTCTTAGCTCTTCCTTTCTTGTTTTCTTTCTTCTTTCCACTTTTTCCCTGTGTTCTTTTTATTTCCTAAGTATCTCTTTTGTTTTTGGTTTTCCTTTTTTCGATTTGCTTTTTTGTTTTTCTATTTTTATCCTCTTTACCCCATACAAGACATTTTCCAAAATTCAAGGGAAAGTGAAATTCTCGAATTTTCTTTTACAAAAACGTTTCGTACAATCATTAACTACCTGATGACACTGTTTTTTGATGTTGAATCAAAATGTGCACTTTTGTAGTAAATTATAATTTGTACATGTTCTAAACTATAACACACACACACACACACACATATATATATATATATATATATATATATATATAGAGAGAGAGAGAGGGGTAGACAGATTAAAACATTTAAACTTTTAATTCTTTAAAAATGAACAATAAATTCTCAGGATTTCTTACTCTTGAGCATACAACACACAACTGGTCTTGCATCAGAATTTCTTTCTCGGTTCAGATTCAAATTGTTTGAAGTGTTTGATCTTGTGATTTGTTTATAGTTTGAAGGAATCTTTCCATTTTGGGTTATTGTTAAACATCAAAATTCAGAATGTTGGGATTCAAGACAATAAATTAAAATATTGTTGCAGAAATGCTCAGAATTCGACCATTTAGAATAATCCCACAACTTTCATGGAAAGAATAAGAATCGGTAGGAAAAGGTCATGTAGTATCTAAATCTAATCTAATTTCTAAACGGAACTTTGTCTGTGTGTGTGTGTCTGTGTGTGTGTGTGTCTGTGTGTGTCTGTGTGTGTGTGTCCGTTACCTATAGACGCCGAATGTTTTGGCTACCTATATTTTTCACTTCCACCGGCCATAACAGCCCGAACCTCCCAATGGTGTCTTTCTTAGTTACACAATGACAGCCAATGATGACCTTGCCTGACCCACAGCTGCAAAAACATATTTTCCTTTTTCTTCACTTCTCTGCAATATTTTCAGATTTTACAAATTTTGTAATAAATATTATCTGTTTTCAACTTAACTCATATTGCGATTACCAATAATCTGTAGAGTTAATAATACCACTAGTAATAATTTCTTTCACTCCGTCGTACTAAACTTAGGATTATATATTTTTCTCCATATGGAATATTATAGTATTATATGCCAAAAATCTAAACTTATTTATAAATGGAACTTTGTGTGTGTGCCTATTGACTCCGAAACGTCTGAACCGATTTTCTTGAAAATTTACACAGTTGTACTATAAGCATCTGCGAGTGTTCTTAGTTAGGTTTTGTGTCCAGGTATCCCCTGATAAATAGCAAAAATCGATAATCGAAAGAATCGGATTATAGAAGGAGTGGTCCAATTTTAATCAAATTTGATACACTCCTAGAAAAAGACATAAGAAACGATATTCAGAAGTTTCAAGGTTGCACTTTGTACAATAGTGCAGAAAATCGATAATATATGTATATAAAAGGCAAGATGTTTGTGTGTGTGTGTGTCTGATTATGTCTGTATGTCCTTTATACAAATCCACAATTTTTATCCGATTCTCACCAAACTTCACACAAATATTCTTTAGGCTGAGTCTGAACTCCAGGACCATGGATTAGTTTTAAAGCTTTCATTATACCTGAGCAACGCTGGGCTATACTGCTAGTTAACAAATAAAATTAATTTTATAACAAGAATACAAGAAGTGGGGTTGAATGTACTAAATGATTAATGTCACTTTTTGGTTGTTAGTAGAGTTCTTGGATAGAGTATAAACTGTATTGCATATGGATTTGAGAACAGTGAAATGTGATTACATGTGTGCTTGTGTGGAAGAGTTAGTATGTGTATGTGTGCGTAGTAATAATGTGGATAAAGGAGATAGGTAGGATTTAGTTCTTACTGTGGATGGTGGCATTGTAGTCTGAGGTGGTCTCTTTGTAGTTTGGTCAGTGCTGAGTTGAACATTGCGTTTGCATGTGAATATGAATAGGGTGTTGTATATAAGGCATGTCTTACTGTCTATGTAGCTATTAGATATTTTATTGGATGTGACAAGTTATTGCAAAAATAAGGAAACTAGATTCTTTTATATAAGATTTGAAGAAAATATATGAAAAAAATTATTGCATTTTTATTAAGTAAGCATTTATTTTAATCATTAAATTCTTTTTGCAATAGTGGGAGTATTTTGCATGTTAAATAATAAAACTTTGAATTTTTGCCCAAAAATCAATGAAATTTCATTGTACTAAGATATTAACCATATTAAAAGCAACTGTACTTTGTACCCCTGTATCTATTTGCACTTTTTCCCAAAATTTGGTTTTGATTGGTCAGTGTGTGCCTCTTTTAGATAGTGTGATGGATTATCCTGCTTATAATCGGGGCTATACAACATAAATATATGAAACCTAACGGCGTGAAGGGGATTGCTTCCTTTGGAAGAGGACGCTTTTTTCAAAATGTGTCCCTCACTTGGGAAGGAAAGACATGAGCAACAGGTGTCTCTGGACTGTTAGCCTGCTACTGTGCCAACAAAGAAAGAATTACTTTGGGGACATGGAATGTCAGGACACTCAACAAATGTGGTCAACTACAGAATGTCAAGCAGGAGATAAACAGATTGAACATCAATATTCTGGGAATATGTGAAACCAGATGGCCAAACAATGGAGACTTCAGCAGTGACAACCACAGGATGATATATACAGAAGGTAAAAATAACAAAAAAGGAGTTGGCTTAATACTGGACAAAGTAATGAAGAAATGCATTGTGGGATTTCTATAACTTTCTATTTTTAAATCTCTTTTCATTTTATTTCTATGTTTTTATTTTTGACCTAAGTGATAACCCATTTGTTTTGGCATTAATGCCATCAGAGATTTAAATTTAATATCCCGATAATTACTCTAAATTCCTTTAGATAATTGTTTTATTCCATCTTATTAGCAATATGATTAAATTATTTATTCATATATATTATATAATAATTTCCATTTTTTTTATTTATATATTATTTATATAATAATTTCTCGTTATTTTTTCCTCTAATTTTAAGTTTATTTTCAATTTAAGTGATATAACCTGTCGAATTTTAGTATTAATGTCATCTTAGATTTGTTTTTAATTTAATTTCCTAATAGTTCATGTAAAATTAGAATTCCTTAAAATAATTGTTTTTTTCTACTTATTATTTAATTATAAAATAACTTCCCATTCTTAATCTCTTTGCCTTCTCGGGATAATTTTTAAGTTAAGTTATTTAACCAGTTTATTTTGATATTAACGTTACTCATGACTCTTTAAATGTAACCTTGAAACCTTGTAAAACCGTTATTTTGTCTGACCCATTTCTTTCTTACATATCTATTTTTTTATTTGTAATTTATTTTAATATCTCTTTTAGCTTCTGCCATTAAGTGGCAAAAATGCTTGCTGTCGGAACTGTAAGTTGTCACTTGCAGTTCCGACGACAAGACTCTGCCATATTTTTCCTTTTCCTTTTTTCTTTCTATCTCCTTTATCCCCTACCCTCACTTCTATTTTACACACACACACACACACACACACACACACACACACATATTTATTTTTATTAAAATACTTTAATCCAAATGGAAAAGTAGGAAGGTAAATCCCCAAAACCTGATCGTAATTAATATTAAATTTTAATATTAAAAAAATGATACAAGAGAAGAGCTCAAAGTAATTAAAATTACAGAGCTCATTTTTCATTTTTTATTTTTCATTTTTTATTTTATTCTCATTTTGAAATACGTACCGTTGCTGAGGAGATGTGAAATCTCTCTTAGGGATTTCTTGTTGAAATATTCCTTTAACAATTTTGAATATTGAAAATTTTATATTTATATATATATATATATATATATATATATACAGTGGAACCTGTTGCATGCGACCACCCATAGTGCCATCAAAAATGCATACGGCAGGTGGTCGCTTACTAAAGGCTCATAGTCATAACTTATTTACGCCAGGAACATATATTCCATTCATACATATTAGAATTTTACCATGTAATCTGGTAATAAATAAATGAGAACAGAAGAAAATGGCCTAACTTTAAAGAAATCTATTCAGCATAATTCATTTTAAAATTTTATAAAATATATTTACAACGGTCAACAAGAGACCAAAATATTTATTCACAAAAAATATTTATTAAGTTGACTTAAAAAAAGTATACTGTTTCAGTTTTTTTCTTAGAAGTCAGTGATAGCAAAAGAGAATCTGGATAATATATGGAAAAACAAAACATACAAAAAACTGACAGTGATCGTGAGTGGGGGTAGAGAAACAGAGAGATAGATATAGATATACCCAGATAGAAATAGAGTAGATAGATACACAAAAAATAAAGGAACAAAAGAGACATAATTATGATTTTCCACTACAATAACAAAACAATGAGGAAGTGTTCCTGGCTTGGATCAAATCAAAATGAAATAGATTACTCATTTAGTTTCTACTAATTTAGAAGTTCTTAGTGTACGACCATAATGGATTTTTTTTTTTTTTTTTTTTAAGCTGTTGCTTGAACAGTGATTTTCACTCGTTGATGTTAGTCGCTGGTCGCGTTATGGAGGTGGTCGCTCACTAAAGGTCAATTAACATTAGCAAATCATCCGTGCATAGAAAAACTGTTGTTAACAATATGTGGTCGCTGATGAAGAGGGTCGCATACGGCAGGTTCAACTGTGTGTGTGTATATATATATATATAGTGATGATCCACGTATACTGTCTTAATATGTATAGGAAAGAATATTAATAAAAGTTTTGAATTTAAAAAATGTACTTTTTTTGGACAGTATTTATTTTTATTATTGTATTTTATATTTCAGACCGCCCTCGGTCCTTCATCAGAAACGAGTGATTTTTAAATTTGAATTAGAAACGTATTTCACGATAGCATCCGAATATTTTAAATACACACAAGCTAGGGTTAAATAGGGACTTAGGTGTGTTGAATCTTTACAAATATTTCAATAGCTAAAAAATTTTTTTCAGATATTCCAAGAAATTTTTATCTAAAACAAACAGACTTTCTCTACGGACGTGCTGCATGTTGTGAACAAACACACCACGTGATGTAAACACAAAAAAATATTCGGACGCTATCGTGAAATATGTTTCTAATTCAAATTTAAAAATCACTCATTTCTGATGAAGGACCGAGGGTGGTCTGAAATATAAAATACAATAATAAAAATAAATACTGTCCAAAAAAAGTACATTTTTAAATTCAAAACTTTTTATTAATATTCTTTCCTATATATATACTTGAGGAGGGTATAGTGGCTCAGAAAGAGCACACAAAATGTCCTATACTCGTAAGAAAAGTGTTCAGTGCCTCTAAATGAGGAAGAACATAATATTTAATAATAATAAACTTGACAAACCTCTACTATGGTTTCATACTCCTAAATGCCATCATCAGGAGGTTGGTAAATGTCAATACAAAATTAAAGACTACTTATCCATTTGGCTGAATTTAAAATAATAAAAAATTGTCGGTGTTAACAACAACTAAAACTTACCCGGCAGGGAGTGGGGGGGGGGCTCACCCTAAAAGGCCAAGACATGAAAGAAAGCTAATCAGGAAAGTGAAAAAAAAAAAAAAAAAAAAACCTAGCCGAAATAGTTGGAAAGAAAGTGCACAATGCCATTGTGGGTTAAAAAAATGTTTTAATAGATTATATATAATCTATTAAAACATTTTTCATTAACGTTCTATTGAAAAGGAATTGTGAAATATCTAAAGAATTTAGTAGAAATTCTTTGACAGAATAAAACATTCTTTCTGAAATTGTTATGGGGAAACACACCTATTCCTCAGATAATAGACTCTCCCTCTGTTATGGGGAAACACACCTATTCCTCAGATAATGGACCCTCCCTCTGTTATGGGGAAACACACCTATTCCTCAGATAATGGACCCTCCCTCTGTTATGGGGAAACACACATAATTCCTCAGATAATGGACCCTCCCTCCTATATTAATAAGAGTTAACAGGAAGTTAACAGAAAAAGTTCTTGAGGAGTTCTTAAAAGTTCTTGAGGAGTTCTTAAAAGTTCTTGAGGAGTTCTTAAAAGTTCTTGAGGAGTTCTTAAAAGTTCTTGAGGAGTTGAGTAGAACTACTAGGCAGTTGATATTATTCGGCAGTTAGCCGAATACTAAGGAGTCAGCTTTCAGTGGAAGATTACCAAGTTCCTAACATTTTGGGTAGGTTAAGTTGATTAGCAATCGACATAGCACGATTATAACCTTCAGTGTGAAAACTACTCCACAACAGAAATAAAAAAAAATGTGACTTGAAGCATTATTAGTTACTGACGACTATAGTTTCTCTTTGACTAAGAGTCAGTTACATTGTGCTACTAAGCTTAAAAATTGTCTTAAATAAGTTAAATTTGCTAACTACATAGGTTAGATTGACTTTTTTTTTTTTTTTTTACTATGATGTTAACACTTTCAAGGCCCAAGAGTCACTCAATGTAGAGGGTTACAGAGCTAAGAGGCACAGTTTATGTGGATATGTCTGAAAGATAATGCTTCACCCTAGATTTAAACAGGTTAAGAGTGTATCAATTGGGAGTCAATTCCAAAAGCAGTTGCTCAAATGGAACTCACATCTCACCAATGGAATATAAAGGAAATAAGGTTAGTTTGCTACAATGTACGTAGCATGGTGAATCTTAGGCGTGAAGGTTAGGACTGGTGGAACTAAGGAATGTAGTTTGTCTGAACACTTTCCATTGAAATAGCAACAGAGCCGTGTGAGGCTTGCGACATTTTGTCTGAGGGAAAGAGGGTGTAGGGTGGAAAACAACTTGTCACCTACAAAGTTGTGGAGATGCTTTCAGAAACTATTGAAACTGGAATATTTGACGGGGCAGCTCCTGGCCGTATTTTGGCCTGATCGAGCTCTTGTAAAGATAGAGGATAGCAGCAAGAGTCGGGTATTTACATTAGCGGTACAGGGAGCCAACAGTTCTACCTGCATCTTTAGCAATAGATCATATATAAGCGTTTTGGGTTGAGTTTAAGTCCCAATCGTTGCTCAAGAGAGAACACCTGTTTATTATTCTCGATGAAAATTGAGGGTCTGCTCAGTAAGTAGGCAAGAAATAATTTAAGTTTTAAACATAGATTACTTAAATGCTCAAAACTCAAGTCTCAAGTCATCCTGTTCTGAGTGATCAGCCATTTTGCTTTTTACCAATTGTGGTTCAAGGCTTTTCTCATAAAGAAAAATTTTGAATTATTTTTCTTTCAAGTTTTACCTTTTTGTCTCACTGAAGAAATCATAACTACGAAACTTGTCATTGGCTTATATTCAAAGATTTTGTCTAAGTTTCTTTCTATTAACAATTGCTGAATAGATTCCAGCTCATTTACAACTGCTAACAGCGAGTATAGCACTAAAAATCGTTCTTTCACAAATCTTGTATCAATTCTTGTTTTGTAAATAATTTGTTAGATTTTTTCCATGTACCATATTCCTTCAGGGAATCACCATTTTCCAGGACTTCTAGTCTTTTGCTACTATTTGAAATATATACTTCAGTCTTCATTGAAAGTACTTCATTTTCCTGGGGCTAGTTTTCATTGTGCATATGAAATATTACTCATATGATGAGACAATTTGATCAGCTTAAAATTGGCTTATATTCAAAGATTTTGTCTAAGTTTCTTTCTATTAACAATTGCTGAATAGATTCCAGCTCATTTAAAATTGCTCACAGCAAATATAACACTAAAAATCGTTCTTCCCAAATCATGTGCCAATTCCTGTTTTTTAAATAACTTGTTAGATTCTCTCCGTGTACCATATTCTTTCAGGTAATTGCCATTCTTCAGGACTTCTTGTCTTTTGCTACTTTTTGAAATACATACTTTAGTCTTCACTAAAAGTAGTTCATTTTCTTGGGGCAAGTTTTCATCATGCATATTAAAATATTACCCATATGATGAGATAATTTGATCAGCTTGTATAAACCACAGCCTGATATTGGGATAGTGTCTTGAACATGTCAGTACAGCCTCAAAAGAGGCTCTGGACCGCTTATGAACATGTTTTTCAACACTAGTTACATCCAGGTTTTTCCTATTAGCAGTGTGAAAGTTTGGCATGTCTAGATACAGGCTTCTCCACAACTGGTCAAGATCTGAGTTTTTATAAGATACCTCATGGCACTATTATCAGGAGAAAAACTATCAGTTAACAGTGAGCTTAGATATGTTATCTTGTGAAGTCAATTCTGTGAACATTTTCATTCTGTAGTTTCTGGGGTAATGTTATTTTTCTTACTTTCCTACTTTAACTTTGGTTGCTGGGAGAGTTAGGTGTTTCCCTCAACCTCAAAACACTCTTTTTATACATTGCTACAGATTGCAAGTGGGCATTGAGCTTTTTTAAACCTTTTCCAACTAATGTTATATTTAGCCTGAAATTAGTCTCACAATTTCGGAACTGTTCGAGCTTTGACCAAACTTCCAAAACATTTGTCAAGTTATATTTGAAATAAATCAAAACTTGCATCTTTTAATAATTTATTTTTAGATATTTTAGATATGGATAGTTGCTTTGTCAGCCATTTTTTTTTTTTTTTTTTTTTTTTTTTTTTTTTTTTTTTTTTTAATCACCAAAATTGAGTGAATCTTGGAGCACCATAACTTAACATTTAGTTAAATTAATACAATTTTTTTTTCCATATTTGGGGTGTGTTTTTATTTCTGACTCCCTATGAAAAATACCTGACAAAATATGTTCTCTTTCGTAGTGTAAGTTCTAAAATATAAACAAAAAAAATTGTTTTTGGGAAGATATTTCAAACATACGCCATTCCTTTCATATGTTAAATTGATCATTACCCACATTTGACATAGGTAACCAGATATCATTTTTCAACATTAATTTCCTTGTACAGTGTTTCGGCAGAATTACCTCCCATTGTCACCTTTAGAAATCATCTACAAGGGTGTATAGCTGTGGTTTACAAACTGCATTTTTGGAATTAAAATTTGCTCGCCTCTCATCAAATTTTATGTGATAAAAAGTACATTAAAAAAAAAAAAAAGAGAGGGTTAAAGGGAGATAGCCACAGTTAGATTATTATCATTGATAACTCTCTCCTTCAATTTGCAAACCCTAGTTAATATATTTTTAATACTTGATATAAAGCAAAAATATCACAATAATAAAAATGGTCAATAATTATTTATACTCATGCATGCAGTTAGAAGTAATCCATAATAATCCATAATAATCCATAATAATCCATAATAAGTTATCCATAATAATATTTTAAATTTTGAAATCATTTATTTTTGGCAAACAAATTTTTGAAAACTGTTTCTAAAATCTTTGATTGTCTTTTAATGATTCCAATTTGCCTGCTATCCTCTTGCGTTCTGCTTATGAGGCATACTGCAACGTCTGGGGACCACTGGTGTATGCCAAATAGAAGCCATTATTTGGAGGATTTCATTTAGATGCGTTTTTTTTTTTTAGTTTTGCACCTTGTATTTATCAGAAATTCAGGATCTAGACCTTTATTCCTATAGTGTTTTGGGCTTACAGCCTATCACGTTGAATACACCAGTTCTCGCTTGATCACCGAAGTTAAGCAATATTGAGCCTGGTTAGTACTTAGATAGGTGACTGCTTGGGAATACCAGGTGCTGTAAGCATTTAGTAACAGATGTGCATCGTGGTGCAGTGGATATCGGCTCAGAAAGAAAAATTGGTGAGCCAAGTTCGAATTCCAGTTGAATACCCTGCATACACTTAAGCACTGGTACCCTTGGGAAAGGTATTAATCTGTCTCTTCCCTCCAGTTATGGGTTAAATAACAGGGTAGGACTTGGGGACCCTGCCCTTAAAAACAAAATCCCAATGAATTTTGATATTCGAAAAGAAAAAAGACACAAAAACTTAATAAATTGTTGAAAAAAAAAAGGTATTACCAGCAATAAAAAAAATAAAAATTTAGTTGGCAGTAAATGATCCGCTGAGGTTGATTTGCCATAAAAACAAAACAAAACAACCAACCAACCAACCTATATTGTTTTCTTTTGTTTTTTTTGTTGCTGAATTCATTTTTGGCAATGGAAACTCCTTCAAAAGTTTCTGAAATGAGTTAAATAAAAAACTTAGTCTCTTCATAGGAATTTTGGCTCTTCCATGCAGACCAGGGTCTCTAGACCGAAAATTCTATATTTTCTATTTCTTAAAAAAGAAAAGTTTTGTTTTAATCTTCACTTTAAATAAGTAACTTCATAATTAATCTGAGAATCGCTCAAAATGACTTAAAACAAAAACTGTTTGGCTCTATTGTATGAGCACCTGTAAAACCTTTCTCATGAACTTTTGTGTCAATAGGGATGTGCGTGGGTGGTGCAGTAGATATTGGATTTGAATGAGAAATCGGGGGCCAAGTTCGAATTCCAGTTGAATTCCTTGCATTTACTTACTTTCCCTTGGGAAAGGTATTAATCCCTCTCTTTCTTCCAGTTATGGGTTAAATAACAGGACAGATAGGTTTCTATAGCCTCGGCTGGCAACCAGTCTACTGAAGAAAGTAATGGCAACCTACTGCAGGATAATCTTCTGCCCAGTCAGTCATGTCTCAAAAGAGACATGATCACCCAAGTGTGTATCACATATCACACTTAACTGGCTTATGTTAATACCATGTTTCTAACATCTTAAAAATAACACAATGAAAGAAATATTGGAATTAAGACATTAAAGCGAGTGAGTTTTTATAATCAAGATCCTTACTTGTAGAAAAGAAAAGTTATAGAAGCATAGACGACCCCCTCATGAATGTTGAAGAGTCATCAAGAGTCATCAAGAGTCATCAATAGCTTGTAGTCAATTGGGAGTGAGGGGGTTAAAAAATGTTTTTTAAATTGCTACGAATAGTTTAATATTCATCCCTCAAGGTATGCATTCATTTTTATGAAATGATTTGTTTGAACGTTATTTTTGATTGATACTCGTATTTAAGTAGATATTCTGTTTTATTTCACGGAAATTAACAAAGATTAACGAAACTAGGTTATAAACAAACGACAATTTGAAATGATTTGTTTTAACCTTATTTTTGATCGATACTCGTATTTGAAGTAGATTTATTCTTAAGTTTTATTTCAACTTTGAAATGAATTTGTTTGAACGTTGATTGATACTGAAGACTTGGTTTTATTTAAACGGAAATTAACGATTCAAATTTGGAAATCGATTTGAAATTTGAATTTGTTTGCGTTATTTTTGATTGATACTCGTATTTAAGTAGATATTCTGTTTTATTTCACGGAAATTAACGAAGATTAACGAAGACTTGGTTATAAACAATCGACAATTTGAAATGATTTGTTTGAACGTTATTTTTGATTGATACTCGTATTTAAGTAGATATTCTGTTTTATTTCACGGAAATTAACGAAGATTAACGAAGACTTGGTTATAAACAATCGACAATTTGAAATGATTTGTTTGAACGTTATTTTTGATTGATACTCGTATTTAAGTAGATATTCTGTTTTATTTCACGGAAATTAACGAAGATTAACGACGACTTGGTTATAAACAATCGACAATTTGAAATGATTTGTTTGAACGTTATTTTTGATCGATACTCGTATTTAAGTAGATATTCTGTTTTATTTCACGGAAATTAACAAAGATTAACGAAACTAGGTTATAAACAAACGACAATTTGAAATGATTTGTTTGAACGTTATTTTTGATTGATACTCGTATTTAAGTAGATATTCTGTTTTATTTCACGGAAATTAACAAAGATTAACGAAACTAGGTTATAAACAAACGACAATTTGAAATGATTTGTTTGAACGTTATTTTTGATTGATACTCGTATTTAAGTAGATATTCTGTTTTTAATTAAACAGTATTATATATTTATTTCTTCTGGTCTGATTATTTACAATAAATTTTTGCTACGAAAATGTATATCCTTCGGCAGGATTTGAACATGCAAATCCTATCCACATAGGGGAATCCACCAGTGATCTGACACGTCTTTGACCTCTCGACCACAAATGACTATCAGCTTGATTATAAACAGAATATCTCCTTAAATACAAGTATCAATCAAAAGTAATGTTTGAACAAATCATTTCAAATTGTCAGTTGTTTATAATCAAGTTTCGTTAATCTTTGTTAATTTCCACAACATGTTTACATTTGTTGACATTATGATACATTTCAGAGCAGATATAGTTATTGTGATAAATCGTAAACTGTTATATAGGCTTGATTAAAACCTCGTTTAGATTAATGGTCATTCGTGGTTGAGAGGTCTAAGACATGCCAGATCACATGGTAGCTTCACAGGACACACATTTTTGTAATAAAAATTTATTGTAAATAAATTAAAGAAAGTAGAAAGAAATATATAATACTGTTTAATTAAAAAAACAGAATATCTACTTAAATACGAGTATCGATCAAAAATAATGTTCAAACAAATCATTTCAAATTGTCGGTTGTTTATAACCAGTTTCGTTAATTTTTGTTTATTTATTCTTATATATATGCTTTATTCAGTTGTGTTATATGTCTTTTGATTTTTTTATGTGTTTGGGACTTTAAAATAGACACTCTATCACTTGACTGTAGAAAAGCTTAGCATGAAAAACCTAAACTATATTTCATTGTTTTTTTTTTTTATTTTTTATTTTGGAATGATGTGAAAAGTAACACTAATTTCCTTTCCATTTTATTTCCAGTTAAAAAGCATTGGACCAAAGCTGGTACCATTCTTCAAGACAGTTGCCCTGTATTTTGTCCTGTACCCTGATGAGAATCCACCCACCATTTTTTGCTGCCTCTTCAAATGTCTACCAATCATCTCACTCATGCTTTTTGTCCTTCTCCAAGGCATGAGTTTCAGCATTTACTACCGATATTCGAGAAGAATCTTAATCGGACTCATCTTCAGTTGCCTTGGTGATGCTTTCCTTGTCTGGAAGCAAAATTATTTCATGCATGGCATTGCCATGTTTGCCGTTTCCCAAGTGATGTATGCTCGAGCTTTTGGTTGGAAACCTTTTAACCCCTATGCTCTCGGAGTGTTGTCCGTCATCGGAATTGCTGGGTATTACTATGTAGCATCTGACCTGAAAGGTGTCCTCCTCTGTCTGGTCGCCCTATATATGGTTCTGATACTGACCATGGCATGGCGAGCAATTGCCAGAGTCCAGTTCTTCGATGAGCTGTGGACATGGACTAAATTGTGCGGCTGTGCCGGCTCCATTTTATTCCTCATCTCTGACTTTGTTATTGCCATCGACAAGTTCCGAACACCAGTGCCATTTTCTCACACCATTGTAATGTCTACATACTACGCGGCTCAGCTTGGTATTTCTTTGTCGGTTGTTGATAGCCAAGCTGAAGAACTCTTGATTCAGTCAAAACAAAACTGAAATGAAAACTATCAATTTAAAAAAAAAAAGTTTTTAAGATTTCGAATGCAATAATTTTAAACTTTCTCAAAAAATAAAAACGGAGATCTTGTTTTTTTATTAGTAGAATAATTTATTTTATAAATTTGTAGTGTTGAATTTTGTAAATGAATCTGACATTGTCAAAAACTCTTGAGTGTCAAGCCATTCTAATAATCTGATCCACAACTATGAATGGAACATTTTTTTGTGATCAGTGTATAAATTTCTTTGTCAAACAATCAAATCCAAGAAAGTATTCATTATCAATGCATGTTTTTTCTTTATTCCATTTTATGCTTGAAATTTGAAATTCATGTGAGACGTAAACAATCATTTTTTAAAATTTCTTTCAAGATATTATCATTAAAAAAAACTAGCTGCTTCTTTTGCATGATCATTAACTTTATGATCATTAACGTTATGATCATTATCTTTGATATTAAATTTATGATCATCACCTTCCTTTATGATATTAAATTTATGATCATCACCTTTATGATATTAAATTTATGATCATCACCTTTATGATATTAAATTTATGATCATCACCTTTATGATATTAAATTTATGATCATCACCTTTATGATATTAAATTTATGATCATCACCTTTATGATATTAAATTTATGATCATCACCTTTATGATATTAAATTTATGATCATCACCTTTATGATATTAAATTTATGATCATCACCTTTATGATATTAAATTTATGATCATCACCTTTATGATATTAGTGCTACAGATTTTCACAGATAATGAGAATCAGAAACTCTTATAAAAGGGTTTCCATTTCAAATCTATTGAATGCTTATAAAATATTCATACACAGAATTAAGTGACCTTTTTTCATGGTTTGAATTTTTCTTTAAACTGCCATTAAAAAGAAAAGAATGCAAATTTTGTTGCTGTCTCATTTTAAGGCAAATGACTTGAGTGTGTTAACAAAAACAAAAATATTGTTTTGTTTTTTTGAATGTCTATGTAAAATTTCTTTTTATTTGGAAGTCATTATAAAAATATCCAGTGTTCATCAACTGTAAATTTTGTAAACATCTTTTTGATATAAACCATTATTAATTATGGCAATGTTTCCTTTAATAAAATAATAAAATGATCTTTTAATGTTTTCCAATTCATAGCTGCATCTACAGGTTGAGTCACTGTGTTGGGCTAAGGAGTTTTACTTGTCAGAATCTATTTCACACATTTATAAATCTACCATTTGTCCGTGCATTGTTTATCTGGTCGGGTGCTACTGCTAGTTATCGTGAGGTTCTTGACAAAATTCAAAGGAGGATCTGCAATATAATTGATCCTCACTTGGGAGCTTGCCTTCAATCACTTTCTCACTAACAAGATGTGGCTTCCCTCTGTCTTTTCTACAAGTATTTTCATGGCAACTGTTCTACCCCAACCTCATGTATTTACTCGTGCTACTAGATTGTCATATAGGTCCCACCCTTTTACCATTGAAATAGTTAAATATGATGCCTCTTCTACTTTAATGGTTTCTTTTCTTGCACTTCCCATTTGTGGAACTCTCTTCCGTTTGCTTGCTTTCCTAATAACTACAATCTCTAAAATTTTAAATGCAACATCAATTGCCATCTATCTACTTGATTCCCATCCATGTCTTATCCTGTCTTCAACATCCCCTGTACCTTGTTTTTTCTCTCACTGTAAACCCTTGTACACCAGTGGCAGTCCTGCTTCCCTGATAGCTACAATCTCTAAAATTTTAAATGCAACATCAATTGCCATCTTCTATCTCCTTGATTCCCATCCATCTCTTATCCTTTCTTCAACATTCCCTGTACCTTGTTTTATCTCTCAAACCCCTACGCACCAGTGGTGGTCCTGCTTCCCTGATAGCTACAATCTCTAAAATTTTAAATGCAACATCAATTGCCATCTATCTACTTGATTCCCATCCATGTCTTATCCTGTCTTCAACATCCCCTGTACCTTGTTTTTTCTCTCACTGTAAACCCTTGTACACCAGTGGTGGTCCTGCTTCTTTGCACCTTTCTTATTCTTTCTCTGTAACTCGCTGCTCATCAGTGGAATTCCTGTTTTTCAATGGTCTTTTCGGTAGCTTGATAGCACCCATTTTCTCTTCAAGTTTTTGACCAACAGCTGAAAACCATAGAATATGACGTAGGTTATCCTCGGTCTATACATTAAGACATCAAGTCCATATGGTGACCTCTCTGCCCCAGCTGTAAAAAATGTCATAAAATAACTGAATAAATAACAAATAAACACATTTTTGTTATTGTTGTTATAATATTATTTAGTGGTATCAAAATTTAATAAATCAAGTTAAAATACAATGAAATTGATTATTCATAAAAAAAAATAAGATTTCCTTAAGATAATAGTGTTTATAATAAATCTTATAAATACTATTAAAAGCTTTTTTAATTAATGGTTTAGTTTTAATGGGTTTTTATTTGACAGTTCAAAACAGATTTTCTGGAACTGATGGTCCTGTTTGACAAAAAGATGATTTAAATCTTCCGAGGACTTAACCTTATAACTAACTAGCAGTATAGCCTGGTGTTGCTCGGGTGTAATGAAAGCTTTAGAACTAATCCATGGTCCTGGAGCTCAGACTCTTTGGACGTTGGCACAAAAAAACTAAAAAGCAATAGTTGTATCCAGTTAAAGTGAAACTGTAGACTGAAAGAAAAATGAATGGATGTAAGTCAAATTTTGATTTCCTGGTATCGATATCAAATAAGTTCGTCGTAAACTGAATTTTGAAGGCTAAATAAGTCCTCTGAGTAAATGGTATCATGGCTGAGACTAAGAACTACAATTATACCTACTTAGAGCCAAACCTGAAGCAAAAACTAAAATAAAATGGCTGAAAAAAATAGACATACAGGCAGATAAACAGACGCACACACAAACATCTTGCCTTTTATATATATATATATATATATATATATATATATATATATATATATATGTATATAATCGATTATCTGCACTATTGCAAGAACTGCAACCTTGAAACTTCTGAATATCGTTTCTTATGTTTTTGTCTATGGGTGTATCAAATTTGATTAAAATCGGACCACTCCTTCTATAACCCGATTTTTTTCGATTATCGATTTTCGATATTTATCGTTAGTATCTCGACACAAAACCTAGCTAAGAAAATTTGCAGACGCTTATAGTACAACTGTGTAAATTTTCAAGAAAATCCGTTGAGCGGTTTCGGAGTCTATAGGTAACGGACACACACACACAAAGTTCCATTTATAAATAAGTTTAGATTAGATTTAGATATAAACACTACATGGTACAAAAATGAATTTCTTGAAATTTCATAAAAAGTGTGTGGGAATAAAAAATGAATAAAAACAATTACTAAGAATTTCCTTAATTTTCCCCCGTCTAATAAACCCAAAGAATAAAGGCTTGCCAGGCAGACATAAAAACCTATAACCCACCTTCTAATGTTAAATCTGTCTACAAAAATCCCCGACACTTTCATTAATCAACTATATTTCTTGCCCACCCCACTTTCTTCAAAATTCTAAAGGACAATTTACAAGACTTATTTCCTTATCACTAACCCCCGCCAACATCCTACACACACAACTCCAAAATATAAGAAAAGAGGTCTTCCATTCCTTTCCACACCACCTGATGAGACATTGTTAGTCTAATGTCGAAACGAAACATACAAATTGTAGTGGATATCTATAAAAAAATTTGAATATGTTCTAAAATATAATCTATAATATATATATATATGTGTGTGTGTCTGTGTGTGTGTGTGTGTGTATATATATATGTGTATATGTGTATATATATGTGTGTGTATATATGTATGTGTATATATATGTATACATACATATATATGTCTTCGGCCATCCGCCACGGTAGGGATGGACTTATATTTTCAATTCAATTATCTTTATTGTTAATAGCTTAAACGTTCTATGTTTACTGTGTGTTAATATTTACTCTTTGATAATGGCTTATGTGAGCCGAAAGCTTAGACCCGATAAAAAATTCAACAAATACTGTGATTTTTTGTTTTCTTTCAATGACATCACCATCAAATATATCAGACGGTATGAACGGATCCTACACAAAATTAATAGACAAAACTTGTCTATATTATTCAATGAAACCTGCATTAATGAAAAAATGCTGCCAAAATACACACAATTTAAATTACATGATCCAGCAGCCCAACACACCATCACCACCTTGAAATATAAATGGAGCCTTGTGAAAAGGCAAATTGAAATAGCGAAAGAAAATCTTGACACATTATACAAGAACAAACATGACCTCTACAACAAACTGAAAGATATAACTACCTCAAACCAACTAGAAGAAATAATACTCAGACTATCCAAAATCACAGCAAAATCTGAAGTTGAACACCGTGCTAAAATTGTCAAAAAACTTAATTCACTATACAATGGCACGATCACTCTTCCCAAAAAATTCGATAAATTCATAAATCTTTCCAACCACGAACTAACTAAGCACCAAGAAGAATTACTCAACCTTGGACCTAACTGCCATATATACCGTAAGTATAATCAGCTTACTAAAAAAATTGAAATAGAAACGCTCTATCAAAACATCACTAAATTACAAGATGAAAAACTTATAACCGTTAAACCCGAACTGAAAGATCTACTTAAGGCTGAGGCAATCAAAGATCGCCATGATAAAAGCAGAAGCTCCTCAAAAATTCTATCGAAACAACTAAAAAGTGCCGCGCACGAACTACGCAACCACCTTCACATAATTGTAAAAAAAGCTGACAAGGCTAACATCTTTGTTGTACTTAACAAATCAGATTACAACACAAAACTCAACCACATACTCCATGACCACACAAAATTTAAAAAAATTAACAAAAACCCGACACACCAACTAAAATCTAAACTTAATAAACTCATTAGTACCAACAACGCTGATCAGAATTCCTTAAAACTCCCTAAAATTATTGGTGACTATAAACCTGGTTACATATACGGAACCATAAAAACTCATAAACCTAACTATCCTCTCCGCCCTATCATATCCCAAATTCCTACTCCTGTATACCAGTTAACTAAACATATTAACCAGCTTATCACACCCTACCTTCCGAGTAAATACAGCATAAAGTCAACCCTAGAGGCAATCCAAATCCTCAAGAGTGAAAAACCTAATAATGAAATCATAGCTTCACTTGATGTGGAAAACCTTTTTACTAATGTAGCCGTCAGTGAAACTATCGATATAATTGACCAGGGACCACAACACCACTATTTTGTCACTGTCTTCGGCCATCCGCCACGGTAGGGATGGACTTATATTTTCAATTCAATTATCTTTATTGTTAATAACTTAAACGTTCTATGTTTACTGTGTGTTAATATTTACTCTTTGATAATGGCTTATGTGAGCCGAAAGCTTAGACCCGATAAAAAATTCAACAAATACTGTGATTTTTTGTTTTCTTTCAATGACATCACCATCAAGTATATCAGACGGTATGAACGGATCCTACACAAAATTAATAGACAAAACTTGTCTATATTATTCAATGAAACCTGCATTAATGAAAAAATGCTGCCAAAATACACACAATTTAAATATGTATATATGTATATATATATATATATGTATATATATATATATGTGTATATATGTATATGTATATATATATATGTGTGTGTATATATATATGTGTGTATATATATGTATATATATATGTGTGTATATATATACATATATACACATGTGTATACATGTATATATATATGTATATATATATGTGTGTATATATATATATATATATGTGTATATATGTGTGTATATATATATTACACACACACTCACACAGTGTTGAGCATAAAGATCAGAACGATGTTAAGAAAAAGTTTACAGATGAAATAACCTTTTATTTTAAAGCTTCAAGGAACATTTTATGAAGGAAAAATAAGGATATAAAGGTAAATTATAATTTCAAAATATAAAGTTCAATAAACTTATTTTGATATAAGAATAATTACATAACATTCGAAAAAAGATTATCAAAAACATCAGAACGATTAACAAAATCATATTATTATAATGAATACATCATATCCAAATGAATATAGCGTTCATAATTCATTAGTACTTGATGTGAAAAAACCTTTACTTTCAATAACAGCTTGACATCTTTTGCTACATAAGCGAATTAATGTCTTGCATTCAATAACGGATATTTTCTCCCATTCTCCTTTCAAATTAGTTCATAATTCTTTGACATTTGTTGGATTCTTTTCCTTAACTCTTTCATTTAATAACTTCCAAACATTCTCAATAGAATTTATGTCTGGGCTTTGAGCAGGCCTCTCCATAACAGTAACATCCTCCTCAGAAAGAAATGTCTTAACACGCCATGTCACACAGCAAAGTCTGTTATGTATAAATACAGCTGGTTGATTAATTGCAGGCACACGTTTCTTCATTATCTCATTGTATACAGTTGCGTTAATTTTACCATGTAGCCTCACAAGAAGTCCTGTACCAGCAGCTGAAATCATGCCAAACACCATCACACTTCCACCTCCAAATTTAACGTTGCTTTTAGTGCACTGAGGCAAATATCGCTCCTTAGGACTGCGTCCAACCTTCTCCTGTCACAACTGAACAGCTTAAACTTTGACTCATCGCTGAAATGAACACAATTCTTATAACTTTATCAAAATAAGTTTATTGAGCTTTATATTTTGGAACTATATAATTTACTTTTATTTCCTTATTTTTCCTTGATAAAATGTTATATGAAGCTGTAAATAAAAAGTTATTTCACTTTTAAAAACTTATCTTAACATCGTTCTGATCTTTATGCTCGCTGCTGTGTGTGTGTGTGTGGGGGGGGAAAGGATATATAAATTTTATATATCAAGAATATTTTTAGATATAAATATATCAAAGTATAAAAAAAGTGTTCATGTGACGCGTTTCTTCCACAGATTAATGGTGAGATATTTCACAAAAGATTCACGAACGAGTTCCTTCCACAGATTAAATTAATATTTAATGGTTCAATAATCAACAATAGATTCACGAATGCGTTTCTTTCACAGATTAAATTAATATTTAATGGTCAGATAATCCACAATGGATTTACGTTCAGGTTCTTGAATTCACATAAAAAATAAAATAGTCCTTGTTCTAATACTTTTGCACGGTACTGTATCTAAATATTTCAAAAACGTCTATGCACACATGTTTAGGCCAAATTCTGGAGCCTGTCACTTACATTTTTTAGCGTGAAGCTAAATCTTCAGTTAGAGACCAGAAAGCGGAAACAGTGACGATTTGTCAAGGAAATTTTCAAGCTGCTGAATAAGACACAATGTCCCGACGACACATAATCGCACTCTTTCCTCCTCAATTAATCGTCGTCCACACAATTAAAGAAACAAACTCGTCACGCGAATCTCTTACAAAAATCAAATTCTTAGCGGAGCCTAATGTTAATATTTTATTAACACCAATCATGCCAAACACCATCACACTTCCTCCTCCAAATTTAACGCTACTTTTAGTGCACTGAGGCAAATAACGCTCCTGAGGACTGCGTCCAACGAACCTTCTTCTGTCAAAACCGAACAGGTTAAACTTTGACTCATTGCTTAAATGAACACAATCTCACTGTTCTTATGTCCGTATGAGGTGTTCAGTGGCAAATTTCAATCAGCTCATTTGATTCTTTTTAGAAATATAAGGCTTCTCTGGCTTCTCTTCGTGCTAAACTAATTATCCGTGAAGATAAGGCAATCTGGATCGGCCAGAAGCTGAGTAAAGTACTAACACACAGGAAAATTTCTCTAGAAACAAAGAAAAGAGTGCTGGATTGCTATGTGATGTCAGTTCTTCAATACGGCAGTGAATGCTGGACAATATCATCGAAAATGAGGACAAAACTGGAAGCAGCGGAAATGTGGTTCTACAGAAGGATGCTGTGGATATCGTGGACTGAGCATGCGAGCAACGATGAGATGTTGGAAAGAATGGCAGCAAAAAGGAAATTAATACTGAGCATCAGGAAGAGACAACTGAAGTTCCTGGGACACGCAATGAGGAAGAAGAGCCTGGAGAACCTGATACTGACTGGCCAGATAGAAGGAAAGAGAGACAGAGGAAGGCAGCGGATAACATATTTGGAGGGCCTAATCAAGTGGATGACGGAAAGAGGGTTGCGAGGTGTAACAGGAGCAAACATACTAAGAGCCACAAGGGATAGGGAGACGTGGAGAACCATGATCGCCTACGTCCTGAAGGGACAGGGCACATAGAAGAAGAAGAAGAAGAAGGAGGCTTCGTAGAGGCTACTCAACAGTTCAGATTTATTTCATTAATTCTTCAGGAAATAGTGTGCCTTTTTATTTTAATGCCAAAGTTAGCATTAGCTCTTTTAGAGATTATGGTTTTCTGTTGCAAATCGAGCCTCTTTTGAATCTTTACCAATCCATCTGATTTCTCTTGCAGTAGTTTTCCTCGGCCTGCCAGGTGGTGTCTTGGCTTCACATGACCCAGTTTTCATCAAGTTTTCTTAAATTACTATGAATAACACTTTCAGATTTCCCCTCACTCTTTGAAACATCCCCAATCGAGAGTTTATTTTCCTTACGTAACTTGACTATCAGTTTTCTAAGTTCCAATGACGTCACAGATCTTTTCACCATGTTTACAATGCAAGAGCCAGTAAAGAGCCGGTGTAATTAAGTAAAATACCCAATTTTCTATTCTTGTTTCAAATGTAACAGTTGACAAATTGCTTAGCGTTCATTAGAACATGAAAATTATCCAAAATGGAATTTTTTTTATGTTGTAATGTCATGGTCATGCATGTGTTAAAGGATTCAGTCAGTCAGTTTAGTGCCAGACGTGAAACACGCTTGGGCGATCATGTCTCTCTCGAGACATGACTGACTGGGCAGAAGATTATCCCGCAGTAGGTTGCCATTGCTTTCTGCGGTAGACAGGTTGCCAGCCAAGGTTATAAAACCCAATCTGTCCTGTTATTTAACCCATAGCTGGAGGGAAGAGACGGATTAATACTTTTCCCAAGGGTATTTGCGCGTAAGTGAATGCAATGAATTCAACTGGAATTCGAACTCGACTCCCCGATTTCTCGTTCCGAGTCGATATCCACTGTACCACAACGCACATCCTCGTTAAAGGATTACAATATATAAAAAATTCCATTCTGGATAATTTTCATGTTCTAATGAACACTAAGCAATTTGTCGACCATTACATTCGAAGCGAGAAGAAAATTTACAATAATTTTTACCAACACAGTTTTGCGGCCATTTTTTGTTACCGCAACTCACACCCCTGAAGATGATCTCGGAAGGAGATTGAAAGTACTTGGGAACATTGAGAAATGAATAATAAAATCATCTGTCAATATTACAGCTCATTTCTTACACCTTTCAGTTATATTACACAAAAGATTATCCGTGAGTATGAACGGATTTTATTAAAAATAAGCAGATGCAATGATTGCAGTTTATTTATTCTGACATGTCTAAAAGAAAATTTGCGTTCTAAATACAAAAATTTAATATATATATATATATATATATATATATATATATATATTCAGAAATTATAACATGGATATGTTACAATATCACTACAAAAGTAGCTATTTTGTTTTGACACTTAAAATAGCTACTTTTGTAGTGATATTGTAACATATCCAGGTTATAATTTCTGAATAAATATTATTAGCTCTACTTTGTATTGAGCACTTTTTAAAAATAGCGTTTCTTTGGACAAGGAATATTATTCCACACAAACTTGTGTGTATATATACCAAATCGGTCGAGTTTCAATCCCGGCCAGAGGCGAGTGGAAGCATCTAGCCACACTGATGAGCTGTGATACAGCGAAACAGGCTTGTATGTGGATGACTAATATATATATATATAATATTATTGCTACAAAAATAAACATGCTTGTTTGAAAGTTTTGATTTTTAACATTTTTCCTGTCATGCAATTATTATTTTAAATTTTAATCCTTTCATGCCAATCAAGGCAATAAAGCCACTAAGATGCAATGGGGGGGGGGGGGGTTACTGAGAGTGAAAGAAAAAGAAAGGACAATAAAAGGAAGAGGATTCAAGGAGATAGAAGATGATGATCGACATTGCATTTCAATTCTGATAAGAAAGCAGAAAGAGGAGTCTACAAGTGAAAAGTGCAAGAGAAGAAACTATTAGAATAGAACCTACGGTTGTATGTAGCAACTTCAGTAGTGAAATTATGAAAACTAGGTGATAATCTAGTACTGTGCTTAAATTCATCAAATTCTAAATACCAATAAGGAATGGAACAAGAAATCTACATTATGATGGTGCGAAAGTGAATTATGTTGAATTATGTTGATTATGTTGCAGTTAGGGAGGTTCATGTTGTGATGTAGTGGATATCGGCTCTGTACGAGAAATCGGAAAGCCGAGTTCAAATTTGTTGCATACACTTACACACAAAGACACCTGCTTCTCCCTCCAGCTATGTGTTAAATAGCAGGACAGATTGGGTTCTATAGCCTTAGTTGGCAACCAATCTACTGCAGAAATTAATGGCAACCTACTGTAGGAAAATCTTCTGTCTTGTCAGTAATGTCTCTTTCAAGACATGATTGCCCAAGTGTGTATTGCGTATGGCATTTAACTGATTGACTGAATATAATAGTTGGAAACATAATTAAAATTTCAACTGGGCATAAAATGGGTGATCGGTTTTCTATTGTTATAAAGTGATAGATTGATCCCCCACTAATTATACTTAATGTAATATAACTATCTATTCTCCTTCCAGTTATGGGTTAAATAACAGGACAGATTGGGTTCTATAGCCTTGGTTGGCAACCAATCTATTGCAGAAATTAATGGCAACCTACTGTGGGAAAATCTGCCCAGTCAGTAATGTCTCTGTCAAGACATGATTGTCCAAGTGTGTATCATGTATGGTGCTTAAACGACAGATATTGCAGATTCTTTATTGGATTTTGTTAAGAAGAATCTCTAGATATATAACAAAAGCAGATTTGGCAGAAATATTCAAGGCATGAATGAATGGTAGACTTTTCAATTGGAAAAATAGTTCTGTCAGAAAAATTGTCTAGGATTTCATAGTGAACTGACTTTCCTAGCAACAAACTTAGTAATTGATTAAATATAATTATTGTACATTATATCAGGAGAAATGTTAGATGAAGAATATTTAGTGAGATGTTCTCTTGAAGGTTAGCATCAGCCATACTGATGAAAGGCGAAAAAGATTCTTTTTGGATGATTAATAGAAAACAATTTTGTATGCATGAATTTAAAATTGCACAGTAAGTAAAATGAGTACCAAAGACCAAATGTTACATAAAATAATATGTAAACCTTACAAATTAGTTACATTTAAGCTTACCAACAACTCTTAAGTTCAGAGATGGCTGGTAGGACTTAATGTAAACATATTCATACGATGCCAAATTAAATTAAAAATTAGTCTTTTTCAGTCCTGAGAACAAGTCTTAGGTGTAAGACATTTTAAAAAATATGTCTAGTGAGCCCAAATAAAAATATATATAAACAAAAATAATAAAAAGATTCAAGTTAAAATGTGACATTTACGCAATGTGGCTTCCCTGTGTCTCTTCTACACATACATTCACGGCTTCTACTCTGATGAACTTAGATCACTGGTGCCCCCTATATATAAATTTACTCGAGCCACAAAATTAGCAACTAGGTCCCACCCTATTACTGTAAAACCAATAAAATGTAAACGCTTCCCGCCTGTGGAATTCCCTTCCGTTCACTTCCTTCCCTGACAGCTACAATCTCCAAGAATTTAAATGTAAAGCCAATGTTATATAGCAATATACAACAAACACGCATATATATAAAAATATAAGTTATATTTTTATTAATGACGATGAACCGTGTAGCCTAGGGAACAGAGAGCGAGAGAGCGCGCTTCTAATGGGTTGACGGGAGTGTCTCTCTTCGCCGGCCGATCTCTGTCTACTGTCTGGCTCTCTGTCTCTCTGTCTGGTGAAATCCGTGCGCCGAGGTCTTTTTATAATCTCCAAACCGGGACTTCCGGCTTTGCCTCGCCCACGCACGCCCACGTAATTCTCAGAGACACCTGTTCTGTTTGCCTCTTGTAGCCATTTCCGCTACTGCCGGAAATAAGGTCAAACAAACATCCGTTCCTTTCAACGACCGGAAACGCCCCCGCTTGCATCAGCTTCCTCGGGCGGGGCCAGATTTTTATATTACACCAATAGTCATCTCCTATCTCACTAACCTACATCTTCTCTCTCATGCTCCTTTCTCCATCCATTCCACTCTCATCAGTATTCTCATCCTTATCTTACCCACTTCCTGACACCCCCTATAACCTGTCACTCTTTCTCATAACTTTCCACCTATGTAACCCCCTGTGTAAACTTAAGGAATCAGCACATATGCTAGGCCACAAAAAGCCGACCAAGCATAGAAATGAATACAATATGTGAATCAGTAATGCAGAGTGCTAGAGAAAATCATTAGCATCAAAGATTGCAATATGAGCTCTAGTAAAAAAAAAAAAGAGACTAAGTTTAAGGCCCCAGAAATTCATGCACCCAAGGATATTTAAATCTCTCTCTCTCTCTCTCTCTCTCTCTCTCTCTCTCTCTCTCTCTCTCTCTCATCTTTTCTTGATTCTGAAAAAATAGAATAAGATAAACAGGGTGTAATAGTTGGAGAGCAAAAAAAAAAAGTTAAGCAACGTTGAGCCTGGTCAGTACTTAGATGGGTGACTGCTTGGGAATACCAGGTGCTGTAAGCGTTTTTTGGCTTACGGCCATATCAAGTTGAATACACAGGTTCTCGCTCGATCACCGAAGTTAAGCAACGTTGAGCCTGGTCAGTACTTAGATTGGTGACGCTTGGGAATACCAGGTGCTGTAAGCGTTTTTTGGCTTACGGCCATATCAGGTTGAATACACAGGTTCTCGCTCGATCACCGAAGTTAAGCAACGTTGAGCCTGGTCAGTACTTAGATGGGTGACCGCTTGGGAATAACAGGTGCTGTAAGCGTATAGTGACGGATCTGAGTTGTGGTGCAGTGGATATCGGCTCAGAAAGAGAAATCGGTGAGCCGAGTTCGAATTCCAGTTGAATATCCTGCATTCACTTAAGCACTGATACCTTTGGGAAGGTATTAATCCGTCCCTTCCAGTTATGGGTTAAATAACAGGGTAGGACTTGGGGACCCTGCCCTTAAAAAAAATCCCAACGAATCTTGATACTTAAAAAGAAAAAAGTATTACTAGACACAAAACTTATATAAAAAACAACATAAAATTGTTGAAAGAAAATGGTATTACCAGCAATAAATAAATAAAATTTAGTTGGCAATAATTGACCCGCCGAGGTTGATTTGCCGTAAAAGCAAAACAGCCAAATGTTTTTTAGATAGCCAAATGTTTTTATTCGATATTTATTGGGGGTACCTAGACATAAAACCTAGCTAAGAATACTCGCAGAAGCTTATAGTAAAACTGTGTAAATTTTCAAGAAAATCGGTTCGGTCGTTTCGGAGTCTATAGGTAATGGACAGACAGACAGACACACACACACACGCGCGCGCACACACACACACACACACAAATTTCCATTTATAAATCAGTTTAGATTTAGATCTGCTGACTTATTTTCTTTTCCTTTATAAAAAAAATTCATTAATTAAAATTTTTTTTTACACAGCCAAATTTGCAACTTTCCACGGCGTTTAGTCGTTTGTTTCTTCAGTATTTAAAGTACAACCCTGAGCAAAAATGATGTATTCAGCACACATGCAGAATGTCCACTTATGATTAATTTACAACCATTTTACCCCAAGCAAGGGGATAAAGCCACTAAGACACAAATGGTTACTAACAGTAAAAGAGTCTGCGATAAAACATTAATTATAGAGAACAATAACAGAATTCGATTTAAGGAGACAGATGATCAAAATTCTGCTTCACTAGCAATTTGTGTCTTGTAAAGGATAAGAAATTAAAATCAACTCTCTTCTTCACTTTTACAAAAAAATACACAACTGTGTATGAAATCCAGGTTTTCCCAAATAGAAAAAAGGATTGACCATGTGCTTAATGAAAACCATATTTTGCAAGTAGGTGTTAAAATGATTTTTGACCAATGGGAGCGACTTGTAAAACTTGAAAGGACTTAGCGATCCAGTGCGAAATTCAAAAAGACATATAAACGACTTCGCAGCTTCAGAGACTGAGAGATGGGAGCAGCGAAAGAGAGACAAACATCTAAAATGTAACTCAACTCCAAGCGACTCGAACATTCTCTTCTTTTTCTTTCTTCTTATCTCCTTCAACATTTACCACTACAAACATTTTGTACGAACTCTTGATACCTCAACATTCTCATTGAACATTAATTTCTACAAAGCCTTGTTATTCTTTCCTTTTAATAAATTTCTATTTTTAAATTTCAAAATGTATATTTTATTGTTCCACTCATCTACACTAATCCACACATCCCAACTGACGACCAACCTTCTGATGAAGACCTTCTCGTGATAATTCTGCATAAATCCAGTAAGCTGTAGGGAATTCGGTTAAGTATGACACAAGAGAGAATCAAAGAAACATTAACCAGCTCCCAAAGTTACACTGGTGACTCACGACGTACAAAGAACACGCACCCCATACAATACAGTCTACTTCTATATCTGTGCATTTGGTAAATAATGGACACCGTATCAAGTAGACAGTCCGTGCTATAGTCTGAGTAGCTACCAGATGTACAGCCCGAGTTGAAATCAGTAAGAAAAATCTTCCCGTGTCAAGTACATTCCCGGTTGTATGAAAACCATCTCCACAATAATAAAATGGCCTATAAAAAAGCCAAAGGCAAACAGAAAATCTTTTTTGTAAAAATCACCTCGACAATTCCTAGATTATAAAATATTTGGATTAGCACGTTACCTGTTTTCTTGTTTCCCTTTCCTTTTTAAGTTGGATATTTTTACAAGGACACATTTTCACCACCCTCAACTATCGACACATATAAAAACATGCATTACAGTAAAACTAATGAAAGAAAAACAGGCCTGGATTGAAAAATGACAATACTTCAAGAATATTCACAAGGTTTTATGCAGACTTTGGGCTTATGTCCACATTATATTGAAACAGTGACTCCCATACAATCACCAAAGTTAACGAACATTGAGCTTGGTTAATACCTAGATGGATGCCCATTTGTGCTATAAGCTTCAATTTGTGGGTGGTGCAATGGATAATAGCTTAGAATTGTTAATTGGAGAGCCAAGTTCCAATTCCAGTTGGGTTCATTTTTTTGACTTAAGTGCAAATACTCTTAGGAAAGGTATGAATCCACCTCTTCTCCCTTCAGCTATGGATTAAATAGACTTGTATCACTAAATCATTATCTAAAAAAAAAATCTTAAAATCTAAAAATATTTTCTGGATTTAAATAAGCTGCAAAGGATTGACAAGGAAACAAATCAAGCAACCAATCAAATACTAATTAGCGACACAGGCATATCTTTTAGATTTTCTGGAAAACAAATGGATAGAAACTACTGTGGCCATAAAGTGAGAGATTAGTTTATATATTGATTGAAATATTGAATATATTCCCCCACTTTATATCCACATTATAATCTTATTTGTTTATCAAATTGATTAGGTATGATCCACCTCTTCTCTCCACAGCTAAGTGTTAATTAGTAGACTCGTGTTATTATCTCCAAAGAATTCTTACAATCTAAAATATTTTCTGGGTTTAAATTAGCTGCAAAAGGTTGATAAGCTGGTGAAAATGAATCAAACTCACTTTGGTTATGACACTGAATTTTGTAATAAAAATGCTTAGTGATTTGCGTCGGTTATTCTATTTGTCTATATTTCTTAGATGAGGTAGTATTTACAGTATTTACATTATTCGGGCTATTGTCCTCATCTTTGTTGCCACTTGTACGACGTTTAATAATAGATCATTCTATTTGTCTATATTTCTTAGATGAGGTAGTATTTACAGTATTTACATTATTCGGACTATTGTCCTCATCTATGTTGCCATTTGTACAACGTTTAATAAAAGATCATTCTATTTGTTTATATTTCTGAGATGAGGTAGAATTTCCAGTATTTACATTATTCGGACTATTGTCCTCATCTTTGTTGCCATTTGTATGACATTTAATAATAGATCATTCTATTTGTCTATATTTCTGAGATGAGGTAGTATTTACAGTATTTACATTATTCGGACTATTGTCCTCATCTTTGTTGCCATTTGTACAACGTTTAGATCATTCTATTTGTCTATACTCCATTCCTTGAGTAGTAGTGCCTCTTTTGGTAGTCGTGATTTATCTCCCTTTAACCCCGTAAGTTACTTGTTCACCACTGCTGTGTCTTGTCATATATGCTAAGCTTCAAAAATTTTCTAAGCCAACCAAGCATAGAGATGAACACAATATGGGAACCAATAATATGGAGTGCGAGAGAAAATCTTTAGTGTCAACAATTGTAATATGAGCGCTGATAAAAAATAATAGAGAAAACCATTAACATAAAAAAAATTGCTCTGTGAACTCTGGTAAAATGGGTTTCTGGACATTGGGTTTGTAAGTCCAAAAAATTCAGCTGTTTTTTGTCCTTAAGGACACATGGCTCAGTGGATGTAGATGTTGATTAGTTCCTGCAACTTGACCCAAAGAGTTGTGAGTTCAATATCAGGCTACAAACAATATTCAACGTGATATGACCATAAGCATATCACGTTGAATACACCGGTTCTCGTTCGATCATTGAAGTTAAGCAGCATTGAGCCTGGTCAGTACTTAGATGGGTGACCGTTTGGGAATACCAGGTGCTGTAAGCGTTTATTGGCTTACGGCCATATCACGTTGAATACACCGGTTCTCGTTCGATCATTGAAGTTAAGCAGCGTTAAGCCTGGTCAGTACTTAGATGGGTGACCGCTTGGGAATACCAGGTGCTGTAAGCATTTAATGATGGATGTGCGTTGTGGTGCAGTGGATGTCGGCTTGGAAAGGGAAATCGGTGAGCCGAGTTGAAGACCAGTTTTGGTCATTTGCATTTTGGTCCTGAGAGTGCAAACATCCGGTCCCTCATTTTGCTCGGTATCACCACAGAATCACGGCTGGGTAACGATAGACAGATATTTTTGGCCGAGCTATATGGCCCGGAAGACCCACACCATAAAAATGACCTTGTGTCACATATTGCCTTAAGTAGGAAGGCCGACTAAATTATATATATTCCACATCATACTTCTTAATTTGTTTTTGTGAACAATCTCTTCCGTTTCTATAGCGGATTCTGTGTTGATTTCATCATGAGGTTTGCGTTTTAAAAATTTATTCTTGGGTGACACTTGCGCCCTGAAAAAAAAAAAAATTGAACATCAAGCTCTTGCATGTGTAAAATAATTTTTTGTATAAATAACGTTGACATGTAATGGGCGATAGTGCAAGCTTTTGTCATTTGATAACATTAATAAGTAAAAATAAATATTCAGACATTGAAAATTTATACTTTGAATTTCATGTGATGACTTAATCCACGGACCCCCCTATCTTATCCTTGCGGACCCCCTGTGGACCGCGGATAACAGTTTGAAAACCCCTGGTTTAAATAATGTAAATACTACTTCATCTCAGAAGTTTAGACAAATACTGAAATTCCTTATCTTGTTTCGTAAAAAAAAAAAAAAAAAATAACATGTGTGTTGCCTCGTCATTATCCCAACAAACTGTGGTTCCCAACGTTTTTAGAGCTGTTCCCCCTTTTCCAGTCACTTGTGGACCCCCACAACGGAATAAGTTAAACCAGCAAAAATAAAAGATCTTTCTGTAAAAAAGTATATTCATTTAAAATGCCCTGCGTTATTATGCTGATTAAGATTTAAACTTTAAAAACTTACTCATAAAATCAAAATACATTTTTCATTCAGCCCTCCTTCTTATTTACTGAAAACTGAAAACACCAAGTAAAAATAAAAAATGTTATGTTCACGTTGTTATAGTTACTTTAAACTTTAGTTGTACAAGTTGTAGGCATTGTACACAAAAACTATCTTTATAAAACTGGCTTTATTTTTGAGCTTACTAGCGAATGTATGAAGAAGAAAAATCATAAAACCCGTAAAATTAATCACATGATGATGTATGTAAAAAAAAAAACCGCTAAAAAATCCCAAAACAGAAGTGAATGAAACTTTTTATTTATTATTGAAAAAAAAGTATTTTATTTTTTCTCAATGGGACTTACTTTTGTGGTTGTTTTTTAGAATCAGATTCTTTTAGACCCCTTGAAATTCTTTCATGGACCGCTAGGGGTTCATGGACCCCTGGTTGGGAACCAAGGCCCTACACATTTTCTCCAAGTAGAGGAAACGTTTATCTTGCGTTTGAAAAAAATATTACTCTAGGAAATGATAATAAATTTACTTATATATATATATATATATATATATATATATATATTTTTTTTTTTTTTAATCATGTCACCCCGAGCAAGGCGGTAACGCCACTGATGTGCAGGAGGCTACGTAAAAGATTGGGAAAAAGAAAACCGGAAACCACATCCTAAACAGGGAACAAGAGATGAGCCTCTACACCTGTTCAATAGACGTGGGTGGAGTGTGAACCGGGCGATAGTTTAGTTTATCTACTCCAATTATATATATATATATATATAAATTTCATCTTCTATTTCTTAATAGACTCCTACATAAATAAACAAAAAAATACGGTGGAAAGGCAAACATTTAACCACAAAATTTTAAATTTTGTGGTTAAATGTTTGCCTTTCCGGGTCATAAAAAATAAGAAGTGAAACCGGTGTTGTTTAGTTTATCTTTTTGGTTTTTGCATGAAAAAAAAAACAAAAAAACTATTGCTTAAAATAAATTTTTTTTTTTTTTTTTTTTTTTTTTTTAATCATATCGCCCCGAGCAAGGCGGTAACGCCACTGATGCGCAGGGGGCTACGTAAGGGTAAAAAAAATGGAAAAGAGAAAGCCGGAAACCACATCCTAAACAGGAAACAAGGGATGAGCCTCTTCACCTGTTCAATAGATGTGGGTGGAGGGTGAACCGGGCGATAGTTTAGTCTATTGGAGTACAATTGAAAAAAAAGAATAATAAAAGAAAAGAGTGAAAAGATTGAAAAAGAGAAAACCGGAAACCGCATCCTAAACAGGAAACAAGGGATGAGCCTCTTCACCTGTTCAATAGATGTGGGTGGAGTGTGAACCGGGCGATAGTTTAGTCTATTGGAGTACAATTGAAAAAAAAAGAATAATAAAAGAAAAGAGTGAAAAGATTGAAAAAGAGAAAACCGGAAACCGCATCCTAAACAGGAAACAAGGGATGAGCCTCTTCACCTGTTCAATAGATGTGGGTGGAGTGTGAACCGGGCGATAGTTTAGTCTATTGGAGTACAATTGAAAAAAAAGAATAATAAAAGAAAAGAGTGAAAAGATTGAAAAAGAGAAAACCGGAAACCGCATCCTAAACAGGAAACAAGGGATGAGCCTCTTCACCTGTTCAATAGATGTGGGTGGAGTGTGAACCGGGCGATAGTTTAGTCTATCTACTCCAATTGAAAAAAAAAAAAATAAGGAAAAGAGTGAAAAGATTGGAAAAGAGAAAACCGGAAACCGCATCCTAAACAGGAAACAAGGGATGAGCCTCTTCACCTGTTCAATAGATGTGGGTGGAGTGTGAACCGGGCGATAGTTTAGTCTATCTACTCCAATTGAAAAAAAAAAAATAAGGAAAAGAGTGAAAAAATTGGAAAAGAGAAAACCGGAAACCGCATCCTAAACAGGAAACAAGGGATGAGCCTCTTCACCTGTTCAATAGATGTGGGTGGAGTGAATTAGTACATAATTACGATTTATAACTGGTTTTTCTGAATTCATAGTGAAAAAATTGGTAAATTTTGGTTTTAGTTCCTGAAGCCTTTTTCCCTTCAGATTTTTCCAAAATAGCATTATTTCCGTGCAAATTTATATATTTATATGCTGAACTCCAATCAACAATTATTGAATAAAACCTGCCTTTTTTTATGTTAACGACAAGAAAAAATTGAACTTCTTCTCGCTCTTTTTGTCACCCACAACCATCTCAATCAGAAGACATTCGCTGCTGAATCACTTTAGGGCCTTAGGCGTAGGAAGCTAATTTTGTCAATAGATAGACAGAAAAGCAAAAGAAGCAAGTAATTTTGTATCGTGGGGGTACGTGTTGTTATCTCGTCGTGGTCACCAGTGTAGCGTAGGGAGCTGGTTAATGACTCTTTGATTCGGCCTTGAGTCAGACTTAACCGAACTCCCTACAGTTTACAAGTTTTATGAAGAATTATCATCAGAAGGTTTTCATCGTTATCAGACTGTTGGTTGTCAGTTGGAATGTGTGGATTAGTGTGGAAGAGTGGAATAATAAAATATACATTTTGAATGTTAAAATAGAAATTTATTAAAAGAGGAATAACATGAGTTGTAGGAGTTCATGTTCAATTAGAAACATTAAGAAGTTATGAGTAGAGTTCGTACAAAATGTTCGTAGTAATAATTATTGAAACGTGGTGATACTGACCGAACAAAAGCGATGAACCGGATGTGTGCTCTCTCACAACTAAAAGTCAAATGAATAAAAATCGTCATACGCATCCGGATCCGCGCAGATGTTCCTGTTGAAAAATAAAGATTAATCAAATATCAAATTACCAATTTTTATTTATCAGCCAATGAGAAGCCCCCGGATCCAAATACAAGGAAGAAATTCGAAACGAGCCAGTTGATCCAAAAATGTTGCTATAAAAAGCAGAGACTAAGCATCAAAAGACAGACCGGCACAGACAGAGGAACAGAGTGTAATTAGTTTCTTCCTTGACTTATGTCAAGCTGTTACTATGCTCGCCTTCTTCTTCCTCACCTGTTCTCAAAGTACTAACTGACCTTTTCTAAGACATTCCACACAAACCAACCAACCGACTCATTGACCTTAGAAATGGCAACTTGAAAATGAACATTCTTTTCTTTCAGATCATCAGACCTTCCATGAACTCTTTTACCTCCGTTGAACTTTTATTTCAAGCATTACTTATTTTGTAAAACATTGATTGAAATGTATATATGTATAAATGTTATTTTACACTAAAAAATTGCCTTTCTTGAATTTATGAATTATAGTGGGCTATCTTCCCACAAGGCCAAATTCCGTTAACATGCTACGGAATCCTACTACCCCTCACTACAAATGAAATAAGAGAAGAGATACCCGCTATAACCGAGATAAGGAGAAAGAGAACAAGGTGCGACCTAACCTTATCTCTGAGTTGATTTGAAGTAGAAATTGGAAGTAGATAGATCTATCTATCGCCCGGTTCACACTCCACCCACGTCTATTGAACAGGTTAAGAGGCTCATCCCTTGTTCCCTGTTTAGGATGTGGTTTCCGGTTTTCTCTTTTCCAATCTTTTCAATATTACGTAGCCCCCTGCACATCAGTGGCGTTACCGCCTTGCTTGGGGTGATACGATTAAAAAAAAAAAAGAAAAAAAAAGTTGGTTACATTTTAGTTCTTTCGTCTCTCGGCTCCCATCTGTGACTCTTTACTGACGCCAAGGTCATTTATATAGTCTTTTTTAATTTAGCACTGGATAGCGAAGTCCTTCCAAGTGTTACAAGTCGCTGCCATTGGTCAAAAATCATTTTAACACCGACTTGCGTAATCTGGTTTCGACTTTTTCGTTAAGCAGATGGTCAATCCTTTTTCTATTTAGGAAAAACCAGGATTTCACACGTCGTTGTGAATTTTTGTAAACGTGAAGAACAGAGTTGATTTTAATTAATTTATTATCCGCTACAATTTAAAGTAAAGTTGAATGAAGAAGCAGTTTTCATTATTATTAATATGAAACCAATTGATTGCTTCTTTTGTATATTTCCATTGGTTTATAACTTTACTAGCAGTATAGCCCGGCGTTATGAAAGCTTTAAAACTAATCCATGGTCCTGGAGCTCAGACTCTTTGGACGTTGGCACGAAAGACTAAAAAGCAATAGTTGTTTCCAGTTAAATCGAAACCACAGACTGAAAGAAAAATAAATGGATGTAAGTCAAATTTTGATTTCCTGGTATCGATATCAAATTTTCTGTACTATTGTAACAACTGCAATCTTGAAACTTCTGAATATCGTTTCTTATGTCTTTGTCAATGAGTGTATCAAATTTGATTTAAATCGGACCACTCCTTCTATAACCCGATTTTTTCGATTATCCATTTTCGATATTTATCGGGAGTACCTCGTCACAAAACCTAGCTAAGAACACTCGCAGACGCTTATAGTACAACTGTGAAAATTTTCAAAAAAATCAGTTCAGCCGTTTCGGAGTCTATAGGTAACGGGCACACACACACACACACACATACACACACACACACACAAAGTTCCATTTATAAATAAGTTTAGATATTTTAGTTTGGAGCATATATTTTTCACATCTGCATAAACTGGAGTCACACACACGAACGTAAATCCGCCCAGACAGGTTGTACGCGGTTGTAGCTGCGTAGACAAACACACGAACAAAAAAACTACTGAACAAAAAATTACACCAACCATAAAAAGAAGAAAAACAAATAGTAAATTGCTGATAAATCCTGAAGAATGAACGGATAAATCCGCCTATTGTTATGTAAACAAGCAGATGGTTGCAATGCCGTGCTTAGCAACATGGCCTCCCCGCAAAATGCAACTTACTCTCCCCACGAACATACTGAACCCGCAATAAATGGTACTTTAAACAATATATAACATACTCTCAGAACGCAGATATTCCTTGATCACGAAAAAACGGAAGAAATCGCGCAATTGGTGTTTTGAAGCTGTACATTACGAACGTTTTCACAATTTTTAGCTACGTTTTATGTTTGTTGAACGAAACAAATATCTATAATTTATTTCTCTCTCAAGTTCATTATTTTTAATTCCAAATTAATCTATTAGAGAGAGAGAGAGAGAGAGAGAGAGAGAGAGAGAGAGAGAGAGAGAGAGAGCGAGCGGGACGGGTTGATAGATGTCTATTTCAACATACAAGTTGATAATAATTTTCCAGTTAATCCTAATAATTATTTTGTTAATTTTTTTCATTATGTGCGTTGTGGTACAGTGGATATCGGCTCGGAACGAGAAACCGGGGAGCCGAGTTCGAATTCCTAGTTGAATCCATTGTATTCACTTACGCGCAAATACCCTTGGGAAAGGTATTAATCCGTCTCTTCCTTCCAGTTATGGGTTAAATAGCAGGACAGATTGGATTCTATAGCCTTGGCTGGCAACCAGTCTACCGCAGAAAGCAATGGCAACCTACTGCGGGATAATCTCCTGCCCAGTCAGTCATGTCTCTTTCGAGACATGGTCGCCCAAGCGTGTATCACGTATGGCACTTTAACTGACTGACAATAGATCTGCGGAGCCAAGGAGCCTTGCGGCCCCTAGCGAACTTGCGCCCCCTAGGGAACTTGCTCCCCACCACGCAATTACGTGGTCTGCGGGGGTCCTAAGCACAGCCCTGGATGGTTGCAAGAAGAACTGTGATAAAGGCAGATGTAAATTTATCTCGTTTATTGGATAAATTACGGACGAGTGGTTTACGAATTTTGTTGTCCTTAATTCTGAGCCGGTTGGCGTCAGATGTTGGCATGAATTTGTTTTAGGCTGGCCGTTAGTAATTGTATGTAATGTTAACGAAGATGTGTGTGGTTTCCCAAAGCGGTTGTCCTTAAAGAGAAGGGAACGGAAGGTTTATAGAAGAGGAAAGGGAGCAAATATGTGTCGCTTGAAGAGTGAAGTGGGTAGTCGGTAGCTGTGATGTTCTCTCTTTCCTTCCACAGTAGTAATCGTGTCGTTGACGGGTTGTTCATTCTTTCTTCCTTGTCGACAATATGTGAGAAAGAGGGGTAAGGTCTTGGCGTGACGGTGGGTAAGAAGGTAGCAGCCTGTAAGACCTTCTGACAAATTCAACTTTCTCGGCGATTTATATAGCGAAACTAACCTTCGCGTAGTCTTGTTAGATTTCTCAGGTTTTGTTTCCTGGTATGTTTTCCAGGGTTTTCATTTGCTGATTAATATTTTCACATATATGTGTGAGGAAAGTTGTCGTGTTATTAGCAACCCGGCTGTGCGGACGTAGGCAAGAATATTACACGCCCATTTACGGACCAATCAAACAACAGTATTTAGCAAGTGGAACTCGGAGCCTGTTTTAATGGGTTTCTGAAACAGAATGTAAAAATTCAATTCGAAGCCAGAATTATATGTGTGCTACGCAGATTTTAGTGTTTTCAGTGAGTGACTGTAAATCAAAGGCGATATGAAATTCAGTTTTATAACACTATGGATCTCTGCAGTCGGAACACTGAATCTAACATTATGGTGGACTGTTAACAATTTATAGTAGATTGTGGTTACCAGTTTATAGTGGAGTGTGTGTGTGTTTGATTTGTCATTGTTAACTTTTGCCCACCATAAAAATTGTGTGAAAATATGAACCATCAAGATGGTATATAAAAATAATCATTTATATAAACATTAAATAATTTTGTATCATACAAAATAATAGTAATGCTCATATGTCTGGTACAAGGTTGGTAAGAAGAGTTTATAATAGTCCCGTAAAGAGAAAAGTAAGTTGAAATGAAAGCAGTAATAACAATAAAGGTGTATGTAGGAGCGAAGGTATAGCTGTAGTCGAAATATCTTTGATGTGACCGCTCAGTTAAATGTTCGTTTCTTTGTGTCTTCTTTGTGTCTGTCTTTACGAAATGTTCTTTGAAGAAGAAGAAGAAGAAGAAGAAGAAGAAGAAGAAGAAGAAGAAGAAGAAGAAGAAGAATGGGTGTATAGTTGTAGTCGAGATGTCTCTGATGTGTCTATTCAGTTAAAAGTTCGTTTCATTGTGTCTTCCTTGGGTCTGATTTTATGAAACGTTCTTTGTAGAAGTAGAAGCAGCGGGTGTATAATTGTAGTTGAAATGTCTTTATTGTGTCCTCTCAGTTAAATGTTCGTTTCATTGTGTTTTTTTTTCTTTGTGTCCGTCTTTTTGCACCCCACATAAGCATTCAAATATTTTTCTTACATATTTAAATTAACCAATAAAAAAGCCAGTCCAGTTACTTTTTCTGTCATTATCTTTAACCTCTTTTCACTTTAGAGGGATCTACATTCTGTGGTGAATTGGGGTTAAAAAGTGGTTTGTAAATTTCAATGCGTCTAAGACCAAGCTGATGTCTGTCAATCATCACAGGCAACCTCTCCTGCCTCCCATAAGCATGAACCAAGCGAGTCTCCCTGAGAGCAATACACTGCGTCTCCTCGGCCTTACCCTCTCTTCTGATCTCAAATGGAACCACTACATTGAGTCAATAGCTAAATCCACTGCTAGGAAGGTTGGGTCACTGTGTCGAGACAGGATGTTTTTCCCGCCTGAATCCACCCTGCATATCTACAAATCAACCATTCGTCCGTGCATGGAATACTGCTGCCATATATGGTCAGGCTCCCCTGCTGTTCATCTCTGTGTTCTTGACGGGCTCCAAAGGAGAATCAGTAATGTGATAGGCACTGACTTGGCGGCTCGATTCTAGCCACTTCCCCAGTGACGGGATGTGGTTTCCCTTTGTCTGTTCTATAAATACTTTCATGGCTTCTGATCCAACGAACTTGTCACTGCTGCCTCTGCAACAGGTGTTTACTCGTGCAACCAGACTGGCAACTGGGTCTCACCCATTCACAGTTAGATCAACCAAATGCAGACGACAATTCTACTCATGCAGCTTCTTTTCTCACCCTTCCCGCCTGTGGAACTCGCTTCCATATTCTTGCTTTCCTGACGGCTACAACTTCCAGGAATTTAAATGCAATGTCAATACTCATCTATTAACCACTTGACTCTAGTTCTTTCTTCACCACCCTGTATATCCTTTCCTTTCTCTCCGCCTTTGCAACTGTCATCACACCTGTATTCCCATCCTTCTCTTGCTTTTTCTAATCGGTTCGTCTTTTTCTTCACTCTCCTCTACTTAATCTTTTTTTACTCTTATGTAGACCCCTGCACATCAGTGGCGATACCGTCTTCTTCGGGGTGATACGATAAAAAAAAGCCTATACGACTTGCTAGGCGTTACTATTTAGAAAGCAATATACAAAATCTCTGTGCTAAAACAATTACTACGATCTTTCCAACCTGTTGATTTGAACTATAATTATACGAACTTTAATGTGAAGACTTTCATTTTATTCCTTTCAACAAAGAACTTTTTGCATGCATTACTTTTAAAGAAAACTCATCATTGTATTTGTGGAATAATAAGTCCCAGCTAATTATTGTTATATATATATATATATATAGTCATCCGCAGACAGATCTGTTTCGCTGTATCACAGCTCGTCAGTACGGTAAGACTTCGATTGCTTTTAACCCAGGATTGAAACCCGACCGAATTAGGGTCAGTCGGCGATTCTACCTCTGGTCTACGGGCGTTCGGTAGAAGAAGGCAGACTTTTTAGCGTGTATATTATCATTATACGCGCCCAATAGCCAGAGTGCTATAATTCATTTTACTGAGTAAGCTATGCGTATATGCCAGAGTAGCTACTGTTTTTCAAAGTCTACCATTCTTCCAGAGTGTGAGAGCGTAAATAGCTACGACAAGTTTACATTTATATATATGTAAACTTGTCGTTATACTTGTTTCGAAAAAACCTCCGAGAAGATACGCGGAAGGAAAAAATGGTAATAAAAAAAGGAACGAGTTAAGCACTTGAACATCAGTCAAAGTACGAAGCCCAAAGAAAAAAAAAATCCCGAGACGATTAACCTTGGTTCGTTGGCTCTCTAGGTTAGTTATTTACTATATATATATATATATATATATATATATATATATATATATATATTTTTTTTTTTTTTTTTTTTTTTTTTTTGTCAGAAAACTTGCTTTCGTTTCTTATGTTGTTTGGTTATTCTATTTTCTGTTTTGTAATTTTATAAAATATGGAGTTTTTTGGCCATGTGTGGCATAAGGCCAATGCTGATATTCATGGTGAGGATCTCTACAGTACTTATACATTTTTGGGATACAAAAGTGGATCACTTTCAAATACAGTGGAACCTGCCGCATGCGAACCTCTTCGTCAGGCACCACTTGTTGTTAACGACCGTTTTTCTATGCACGGACGCACAGAAAAACAACAATCCAATATATATTAACAAAAATTCCAAGCACTCCCTAACATATTTAAGCAAATACCCATATCTATAAATAAAAGAATCTCATTAAATTCTAGTTGACAGCCTCAGCACTGTCAGCTCTTCTGCCTTTGGGTGGCGAGTATTCACCCAGTCGTGGATCTGCCGAAGGGTAGAGTCACGACTGGGGAACGTTAGACGGATATTTTTTGCCGAGCTTTATAGCCCGAAAGACCCACATTAAATAGGCCTTGTGCCACATTTCACCTTAAATGGGGAGACAACTGAATACTGTAGTCTAAAAATATTAAATGAAAAAAACGAAAACAACAAAAACAAAAAAAAAAACAAAAACAAAAAACAAACAAACAAAAAACGTGAATCTGCATCAAGTAGATGTTCAGACAAACTAGAATTACGGCGGATGACGGAACGGGGGTTTCATGGTGTAACAGGCGTAAGCGTTCTAAGAGCCACCAGGGATAGGGAGACATGGAAAGACATGATCGCCTATATCCTGAAAGAACAGGGCACATCGTAAAAGAAGATATATGCCAACTGTTTATAAGCAATTATAATGTGGATATAAAGTGGAGGATCAAATCTATATTATAATCAATATATAAACTGATCCCTCATTTTGTGGCTATATTAGTTTCTATACATTTATATTCTAGATTTATGGTCTAGAGCGGGGTTTTGGTGGTGTAACAGGCGTAAGAGTTCTAAGAGCCACCAGGGATAGGGAGACATGAAAAGACATGATTACCTACGTCCTGAAAGAACAGGGCACATCGTAGAAGAAGATATATGCCAACTGTTTATAAGCAATTATAATGTGGATATAAAGTGGAGGATCAAATCTATATTATAATCAATATATAAACTGATCCCTCATTTTGTGGCTATACTAGTTTCTATACATTTATATTCTAGATTTATGGGCTAGAGGGGGGTTTGGTGGTGTAACAGGAGAAAGGATGCATTCCAGAAACTAAGTAAAGTATTAAGAGACAGGAAAATTTCACTAGAAACAAAGAAGAGAGTACTAGATTGCTATAAAAAATATATTTGACAAACAAATAGCAAAAAACACTGAGTGTGCACGAGTTCTCACTATTGACTTTACAGTTTTTTTCCTAGCCATTATCTTTCTCTGAATAAAAATAGCAATAAGCATGGTTCCTGAATTTTTACCTGAAGATATTGACAAAAAAGACCTACAAATAAACTGCAAGTAAACCGAATGCATAGTCATCAGTAAAAAGAGCGACCCAAAATGCCAAATACAGGTGGGGGATACTAGAATCAAGCAGGTACAAAAATTTAAATACCTGGGAAGTGTTTTAACAGGAGATGGAAAATGTGACACAGAGATCCGAAGGCGAATTGGCATGGCAAAAAAAGCGTTCCAGAAGTTGAGTAGAAGTATTAAGAGACAAGAAAATTTCACTAGAAACAAAGAAGAGAGTACTGCATTGCTATGTAATGTCAGTTCTTCAATACGGCAGTGAATGCTGGGACAATATCATCAAAGATTACCGAAAAACTTGAAGCAACTAAAATGTGGTTCTAGAGAAGGATGTTGTGGATATCATGGACTGAGCATGATAAGCATGGTTCCTGAATTTTTACCTGAAGAGATTGACAAAAAAGCCTACAAATAAACTGCAAGTAAACCGAATGCATAGTCATCAGTAAAAAGAGCGACCCAAATGCCAAATACAGGTGGGGGATACTAGAATCAAGCAGGCACAAAAATCTAAATACCTGGGAAGTGTTATAACAGAAGACGGAAAGTGCGACACAGAAATCCGAAGGCGAATTGGCATAGCAAAGGACGCATTCCAGAAGCTGAGTAAAGTATTAAGAGACAGGAAACATTCACTAGGAACAAAGAAAAGAGTACTGGCTTGCTATGTGATGTCAGTTTTTCAGTATGGTAGTGAATGCTGGACAATATCATCAAAGATGAAGGAAAAACTTGAAGCAACTGAAATGTGGTTCTACAGAAGTATGCTGCGGATATCATGGACCGAGCATGTAAGCAATGATGAGGTGTTGGAAAGAATAGAAACAAAAAGGAAATTAATACTGAGCATCAGGCTCTTCCTGATGCTCAATATTAATTTCCTTCTTGTTTCTATAACTGAAGTTCCTGGGACATGCAATGAGGAAGGAGGACTTGGAGAACATGATACTAACAGGCCAGATAGAGGGAAAAAGAGACAGGGGAAAGCAACAGATGACATATTTGAAGAACCTAATCAGGTGGATGATGGAACGAGGGTTGCATGGTGTAACAGGAGAAGGAGTGCTAAGAGCTACCAGGGATAGGGAAACGTGGAGAGCTATGATCGCCTACGTCCTGAAAGGACAGGGCACATAGAAGAAGAAGAAAATAAGGCTACCATACCATGTTTGACACGGTGGATCAAGTGAAAGCAAGCATCCTCAGCAATCCAACAGTGTCCAGCAATATTTCTCCTTTAACTGACTCTCACTGTCGGATTCAGATAAAGATATCCCTCAGCCGTGTGTGAGACACATCCCAATCGACAACTCTTTTGATGAAAGTGTTTTAGATACTTTTCATAAAATCAATTATGTTGGTGAGTTATTGGAATTTTTCAATTTACAATTCCTTCTCAAAAGGACATAAAATGTTTTTGTTACATACTACAGCAAACAGGAAAAAATACTTTTAAAATCTGTTTTAATTAAGATTTAGTGAAACAAACTAATTTGACAGATTCAAATTGTAGGTGCACACATTATTAGAATATATTTATTAGCTAATAATGTTTCAGACAAGATAAAAACTTTTTTTATTGAAAATTATTAAGATCCACTGTTTATATTGAGTCGATACCAGGTTAATAAATTTTAATCATAATTTCTGGAGAATTATAAAAACTCCATTGCATTTAAATATATCAAATGACTAATCTTCAAAATATCACATTATAAAGTTATTATTTGTATTTATTTCTAAGATGAGCAATTTTCAATAATCTTGAAATTATTTCGAACTTTTGTTCTAATCTTGGTTCATAAAGGTGTTATGAGAGACACAACGTTTCAACCAAGTACACTCTGGTCATCATCAGATGTCCATAAATTGGCTGATGTGAATTATCTCGTTGATTATTGCAAAATATCATTGTGTTCTTTCATGTTGTAATTTGGTTCGTCACTACCAAGTCCAAGCATTGAACTCATAACCACTAGATGATACTATGAACAACTACTAAATCCACTACGCCACCGTCCTAAAGGACTTCAGTCGTGTATTTTTGGAGCCTTTCATATTCAGTGTCAGATGAATTTTGACAACTGAGTTATGTTAGTAGTTCGTGTCACTTGTCATAATTTGTATTTATTTCTGAGATGGGTAATTTTCAATAATCTTAGAATTATTTCGAACTTTTGTTCTCATCTTGGTTGATATAGGTGTTATGAGAGACACAACGTTTCGAACAAGTACTCTCTGGTTCTCGTCAGGTGTCCATAGATTTGCTAATGTAGATTATCTCATTGATTATTGCGAAATATCCTGTGAAATCAGTTATTGTTCTTTCATGTTGGAATTTGGTTCGCCGCTACCAAGTCCAAGGATCGAACTCATGACCACTAGATGATACTAATATATGAATAACCATTTACTATATCTATATATGAGCAGTTCTGCGTGGTGTAATGTTTAGCAAGCTCGTCTCGCTAGAATCATTATAACTGAGTAGTGAGTTAGATCCTCACTGGGTACCTCCTATTTTCGGCCGTGTGTCACGTCTAAGCTACGCTTAGAGAATCACCAACCCTGCCCCATAAAGAAAACAGTTTGTTACGGAAACAACAAAAACGCTGCCCTACACACCATTGGGTGTAACAGAAAAGTTTATATATAGTTACTGGCATCATAGCCTGGCGTTGCCCGTGCAACTCAGAACATTTTTTAATTAGATTATTAATGCAGCGTGTTGCGATTTCCAAGCACTTGTAGTCGCCGCCTCCCTTTAAAACTCAGTTATATAAAAAGTTAATTATGTAAAAAATTGTTAAAAAATTATTAAAAAATTCCATTAAAAAATCTATTTTCTTTTGTTTTGCGTAAACGTGATTTGATGTTTTGTGTGACATTGCAAACAACATTGCGTTTGTTTTTGTTTCAAAATTACGGGGGGAAATATTTACGCTTTTTGTTGACTAAATGAATTTCAGAAAATTTCGAAGAATATTTAAAAATGTAGACATTTAATTTTAGAGGAAAAAGTTACATTAATGCCACACGAATTACAGACAGTTGATTTCCTGCATGAAATATTTAGCGGAAAAAAGGCTTTTTTTTTTTAATTTTATTTTCTGAAGTATAAAATATTAAATCTGAAAAAAAAGACTTAAATAATTAAATTAACCATTGGCACTTTTTTTTAAAAATATTTTTTTTTTAAAACACTTGTTTTTTTAAAATATTTCTTTTGTTTCAAAATTAGGGGGAAGAATATTCGCATTTTTTGTTGACCAAATGAATTTTTAAAACGTCGGAATAAAAATTAAATATAAAGCTACATTTTTTTTAGTCACGATTGACACGTGTGATTTGATTTCTGTGACGTAATCTATCAACCATAATAGATCTGAGATGTTTTACGGAGCAAATATAAATAATCGGTTCCGTTGGCCAAAAAGTGCGAAAGGGAAAATTGCTGAACTTAAACCCAAAAAGTATGTGTCGACCTGGGTTCCCTGTAGATATGTGTCCCTAGAAAGTTTGAATGGCATAGCTTAAAAAATGTAGGTGTGCATAGGGAACAGTAACACACAGACTCACAGATTGCCTTTTATATATAGAGACTAGAAAGTTTGAATGGCGTAGCTTAAAAAATGTAGGCGAACATAGGGAACAGTCATACACACTCACAGATTGCCTTTTATATATATATAGAACAGGACGTTTGAAATGCGTACCTTAAAAAAATGTAGGCGTGCATAGGGAACAGTAACACACAGACTCACAGATTGCGTTTTATATATATAGACTAGAAAGTTTGAAATGCGTAGCTTAAAAAATGTAGGCGTGCATAGGGAACAGTAACACGCAGACTCACAGATTGTCTTTTATATATAGAGACGAGAAAGTTTGAAATGCGTAGCTTAAAAAATGTAGGCGTGCATAGGGAACAGTAACACGCAGACTCACAGATTGCCTTTTATATATAGAGACGAGAAAGTTTCAAATGCGTAGCTTAAAAAATGTAGTCGTGCATAGGGAACAATAACACGCAGACTCACAGATTGCCTTTTATATATAGAGACGAGAAAGTTTGCAATGCGTAGCTTAAAAAATGTAGGCGTGCATAGGGAACAGTAACACACAGACTCACAGATTGCCTTTTATATATAGAGACGAGAATGTTTGAAATGCGTAGCTTAAAAAATGTAGGCGTGCATAGGGAACAGTAACACGCAGACTCACAGATTGCCTTTTATATATAGAGACGAGAAAGTTTGCAATGCGTAGCTTAAAAAATGTAGTCGTGCATAGGGAACAATAACACGCAGACTCACAGATTGCCTTTTATATATATAGACGAGAAAGTTTGAAATGCGTAGCTTAAAAAATGTAGGCGTGCATAGGGAACAGTAACACGCAGACTCACAGATTGCCTTTTATATATAGAGACGAGAAAGTTTGAATGGCGTAGCTTAAAAAATGTAGGCGTGCATAGGGAACAATCACACACAGACTCACAGATTGCCTTTTATATATATAGACGAGAAAGTTTGAAATGCGTAGCTTAAAAAATGTAGGCGTGCATAGGGAACAGTAACACGCAGACTCACAGATTGCCTTTTATATATAGAGACGAGAAAGTTTCAAATGCGTAGCTTAAAAAATGTAGTCGTGCATAGGGAACAATAACACGCAGACTCACAGATTGCCTTTTATATATATAGACGAGAAAGTTTGAAATGCGTAGCTTAAAAAATGTAGGCGTGCATAGGGAACAGTAACACGCAGACTCACAGATTGCCTTTTATATATAGAGACGAGAAAGTTTGAATGGCGTAGCTTAAAAAATGTAGGCGTGCATAGGGAACAATAACACGCAGACTCACAGATTGCCTTTTATATATAGAGACGAGAAAGTTTGCAATGCGTAGCTTAAAAAATGTAGGCGTGCATAGGGAACAGTAACACGCAGACTCACAGATTGTCTTTTATATATAGAGACTAGAAAGTTTGAATGGCGTAGCTTAAAAAATGTAGGCGTGCATAGGGAACAATAACACGCAGACTCACAGATTGCTTTTTATATATAGAGACGAGAATGTTTGAAATGCGTAGCTTAAAAAATGTAGGCGTGCATAGGGAACAGTAACACGCAGACTCACAGATTGCCTTTTATATATAGAGACGAGAAAGTTTGAATGGCGTAGCTTAAAAAATGTAGGCGTGCATAGGGAACAATAACACGCAGACTCACAGATTGCCTTTTATATATAGAGACGAGAATGTTTGAAATGCGTAGCTTAAAAAATGTAGGCGTGCATAGGGAACAGTAACACGCAGACTCACAGATTGTCTTTTATATAGAGAGACGAGAAAGTTTGAATGGCGTAGCTTAAAAAATGTAGGCGTGCATAGGGAACAATAACACGCAGACTCACAGATTGCCTTTTATATATAGAGACGAGAAAGTTTGCAATGCGTAGCTTAAAAATGTAGGCGTGCATAGGGAACAGTAACACACAGACTCACAGATTGCCTTTTATATATAGAGACGAGAAAGTTTGCAATGCGTAGCTTAAAAATGTAGGCGTGCATAGGGAACAGTAACACACAGACTCACAGATTGCCTTTTATATATAGAGACGAGAAAGTTTGCAATGCGTAGCTTAAAAAATGTAGGCGTGCATAGGGAACAGTAACACACAGACTCACAGATTGCCTTTTATATATAGAGACGAGAAAGTTTGCAATGCGTAGCTTAAAAATGTAGGCGTGCATAGGGAACAGTAACACACAGACTCACAGATTGTCTTTTATATATAGAGACGAGAAAATTTGCAATGCGTAGCTTAAAAATGTAGGCGTGCATAGGGAACAATAACACGCAGACTCACAGATTGCCTTTTATATATAGAGACGAGAAAGTTTGAATGGCGTAGCTTAAAAAATCTAGTCGTGCATAGGGAACAATCACACACAGACTCACAGATTGCCTTTTATATATAGAGACGAGAAAGTTTGAATGGCGTAGCTTAAAAAATCTAGTCGTGCATAGGGAACAATCACACACAGACTCACAGATTGCCTTTTATATATAGAGACGAGAAAGTTTGAAATGCGTAGCTTAAAAAATGTAGGCGTACATAGGGAACAGTAACACACAGACTCACAGATTGTCTTTTATATATAGAGACGAGAAAGTTTGCAATGCGTAGCTTAAAAAATGTAGGCGTACATAGGGAACAGTAACACACAGACTCACAGATTGTCTTTTATATATAGAGACTAGAATGTTTGAAATGCGTAGCTTAAAAAATGTAGTCGTGCATAGGGAACAGTAACACACAAACTCACAAATTGCCTTTTATATATAGAGACGAGAAAGTTTGAAATGCGTAGCTTAAAAAATGTAGTCGTGCATAGGGAACAATAACACGCAGACTCACAGATTGCCTTTTATATATATATAGTTATGTTATTAACAATTTTATACTCTTCAGCTAACACACATTGAAATTGAACCAAGCATTTTCCTGTTAATTATTTGCATGTATTTTGTGTCCACTGCTACATTCATGTACCAAGAAGTAAAAACAGAAAAATGAATGTATCACAATTCCAGTTCGCATGTCAGGATGAGTAGCAGATGGATGTAACAGTCCGAGTTGATGCAGCTAGTGTAGTCATTAAGAAACTTTCTAGTTCATTTCCTCTTTTATGAAAACTGTCTTCATGAGAAGAAATCAGTCAGTTAAGTGCCATACGTAATCCACGATTGGGCGATCATGTCTCGAAAGAGACATGACTGACTGGGCAGAAGATTATCCCGCAGTAGGTTGTCATTGCAATACGCGGTAGACTGGTTGCCAGCCAATGCTATAGAACCCGATCTGTTCTATTATATAACCCATAACTGGAAGAAGAAGAGATAGATTATATTACATTATTATATTAAGTATAATTAGGGGGGATCAGTTTATTACTTCATAACAATAAAAAACCGATCCCCCATTTTATGCCCAGTAGAATTTTTAACTATGTTTCCAACTATTATATTCAGTCAGTTAAGTGTCATATGTTATACACGCTTTGGGCGATCATGTCTCGAATGAAACATGACTGACTGGGCAGAAGATTATCCTGCAGTAGGTTGCCATTGCTTTCTGCGGTGAAACTGGTTGCTAGCCAAGGCTATAGAAACCAATCTGTTCTATTATTTAACTCATAACTGGAGGGAAGAGACGGATTAATACCTTTCCCAAGGTTATTTGTGCGTAAGTGACTGTAAGGAATTCAACTGGAGTATGAACTCGGCTTCCCTACTTCTCGTTCCGAGCCGATATCCACTGTCCCACAACGCCCATTCAAACCCTAAATGGTGTTTTTCACATGTGCTACGGACAAATATAAATGAAGACGAAGGAGAAAAAAAAAATCACTTTTTGATTCTAGGATGATTTCAAATTTTGTAGATTAAGTTTGTTTTCTAGGATGATGTTGAAAAGAACTTGTCTGAACCGTTTTCTCTACTATGACATGTCATCAGTATTGCTGTTCATAGTTTTTTTAAATTTTTATTACATCTTTAACTTTGAATTGAATGTTTACTGTCTCTTTCTTGCTAAGTGGGTCAAAATGGTGTTTCTTCAACTGTTCAAAACATTCAATAAGACAGGAATTCGTACCAAACATCATAGACATGAAAAGCTAAAGATATAGCAGATGCAATGCGTGGAAAAAGGTTACAGACAAAACAGTCTATCTTGAAAATAGGCATGAACCATTTTCAGCTGTGTTTCTCCACTGACCTTTAGGCATACGGCCATATCACGTTGAATACACCGGTTCTCACTCGATCACCGAAGTTAAGCAACGTCGTGCCTGGTCAGTACTTAGATGGGTGACCGCTTGGGAATACCAGGTGCTGTAAGCGTTTAGTGACGGATGTGCGTTGTGATGCAGTGGATATCCTTTCGGAAAGAGAATATCGGTGAGCTGAATTCGAATTTCAGTTGAATACCCTGCATTCGCTTAAGCACTGGTTCCATTGGGAAATGTATTAATCCGTCCCTTCCCTCCAGTTATGGGTTAAATAACAAGGGTAGGACTTGGGGACCCTGCCCTTAAAAACAAATCCCAATGAATCTTGATACTCGAAAAGAAAAAAGTATTACTAGACACAAAACTTATATAAAAACAACAATAAACTGTTGAAAGAAAAAGGTATTACTAGCAATTAAATAAATACAATTTAGTTGGCAATAGACCGAGGTTGATATGCCATAAAACAACCAACCAAACCACTGACTTTTGCTGAATAAAAAAGATCTTTTATAAAAAAAACACTTAAACTGCTTTTAATACACTCACATGAAAATGATTCCTGCTCCATCGTTATATTACAGCCACTTAGAAAACAACTGTCGTTTTGATGGACAATGAGGGTCGCGTATATATAACAATATAAACTTATTGTTGAGTCACGCATATCTCTTTATGTAGTAATACTCATGATGTATCTCTGCGTGTAGATGTGACGTAGCTGTCTGGGTCTAGTGTGATGCAATGGATAGCTGCCTAGCCTACCAGCTACTTAAATAGTGCCGGGCTTATAAGCATAGGATACTACACCCTCCCTGAACAGGAGTGGTCGTACACTGTTGTTCTTCATATCTTCTTCTTCTATGTGCCCTGACCTTTCAGGACGTAGGCGATCAGTTTATATATTGATTATAATGTAATTTGATCCCCCACTTTATATCCACATTATAATTTCTTATAACCAGTTGGCATATATCTTCTTCTATCTTCAGTTGGCACATATCTTCTTCTTCTATGTGCCCTGTCCTTTCAGGACATAGGCGATCATGGCTTTCCACGTCTCCCTATCCCTGGTAGCTTTTACCAGTCTTTCTCCTGTTAAACCACCAAAACCCCGCTCCAGCCCATAAATCTAGAATATAAATGTATTGAAACTAGCATGGCTACAAAATGAGGGATCAGTTTATATATTGATTATAATATAGATCTGATCCCCCACTTTATATCCACATTATAATTTCTAATAAACAGTTGGCATATATCTTCTATGTGCCCTCTCCTTTCAGGATGTAGGCGATCTTGGCTTTCCCCGTCTCCCTATCCTTGGTGGCTCTGAGCACGCTTTCTCCTGTTACAACATGCAACCCTCGTTCCATCATCCTCCTGATTAGGTCCTTCAAATATGTTATCCGTTGCTTTCCTCTGTCTCTTTTTCCCTTTATCTGGCCTGTTAGTATCAGGTTCTCCAAGCCCTCTTTCCTCATCGCATGTCCCAGGAACTTCAGCTGTCTTTTTTTTATCGTTTCTAATTTATTTTTGTCTTATACTCTCCTGTTTGCTCCTATTGTCTTCCTTTCAACGGTCATCTCGGTCTTTTTTCATCCTCCTCCTCATACTCATCTCTTTTTTTTTCTCCTTCACTTTATTCCATACCTTGCTCAATCTCTACTTCTGCAGCTCTGTTTCTTTCTGCTCCTTCACTTTCTTTTTCTTCTCTACCTCATCATTGCATCTTAGATTCTTTTTCATCTTTTTTATCTTTCATTTCCGACAAATTCCTAATTCTAAACTGGTCAGCACGCGCCAAAATAAACTGCCTTTCTTTTCAATTATAGGAATAAACAACTATATAATAATTATAATTATATTATAATTTCTAAATATATATATACACTCACATGGTATTTGAAAATGATTCCTGCTGATGGTGAAATTGAGATAAGCTTTTTCCATCGTTATATTACAGCCACTTAGAAAACAACTAAATAGCCACAACACTGCCTTAGCTACATATGTATGGCCTCTAAAAAATACTACTAATAAAGACCCCATTCTCAAATGGGAAATAATAAAAAAATGCCCTAAATATAAAGTAGGTAGTAAGTTTTGACAACTTTGTGGTGAAGAAAAATTAGCGATAGCTTTATTTGCGCCTTCCCATAATTTACTAAACTCCAAAACAGAAATTCTAAATAAGTGCATTCATTTAAAAAATCACTTACTGTAAACATTGTTTTATAGTAGTTGTTGTTGTTATCAATAAAGATTGTTTTACCCTTTGATTTTGGTTTGGTATCTTCTGATCAGTGCTATTTAATTTGCGATTTTTGTCTAATTTGTTAGCCAAGTCCTGACGATCCGGCGAGGGAAACCGCGGTCGACTTTTGGCTCATTTTTAGATTTAGTTCGTGTGTAATATATATATATATATATATATATATATATATATATATATACACTACAGGCCATAATTATTAGGCCACCCCAGTTTTTTAAAAGAAATGATGTATTTCATACTATTTTTAATATTTATTGCCAAGTGGATAATTCAAAATGAAAATAGAATGGTTCTTTTGTTATTATTACTTTGCAAAATTTTACAAAGCAAATAGCGACAATTTACTCATCGCATCCTGTAGGTTATATATATATATATATATATATATATATATATATATATTGTAAAACGTACCAACAAAACAGTAGCTCTAATCACGACCGAAATCAGAAAAAACAGGTTTGGCATCTTCTGATCAGTGCTATTTAATTTGCGGTTTTTGTCTAATTTGTTGGCCCAGTCCTGACGATCCGGAGAGTGAAACCGCGGTCGACTTTTGGCTCATTTTTAGATTTAGTTCGTATATATATATATATATATATATATATATATATATATATATATATATATTTTAATCATATCAGCCCGAGCAAGGCGGGAACGCCACTGATGTGCAGGGGGCTACATAAGAGTAAAAGGATTAGAGGAGAATGAAGAGAAGAACGAACCAGTTAGAAAGGAACAAGAGAAAGATGGGAATACAGGTGTGATGACAGTTGCGAAGGTGAAAGAAAAAAAAGAATCTACAGGACAGTGTGGAAGGAAGTAGGATCAAATAGTTAAGAGATGAGAATTGACCTTGCATTTAAATTCCTCGAGGTTGTAGCCGTCAGGAAAGCAAGAAAGCGAGTTCCACAGGCGGGAAGTGCGAGAGAAGAAGCTGCAGGAGTAGAATTGTGGTCTGTATTTGGTTGATCTAACTGTGAATGGGTGAGACCCAGTTGCCAGTCTGGTTGCACGAGTAAACACCTGTTGTGGAGGTACCAGTGACTCAAGCTCGTTGGAACAGAAGCTATGGAAGTATTTATAGAACAGACAAAGGGAAGCCACATCTCGTCGGTGGGAAAGTGGCTGTAGTCGAGGCGCCAAGTCAGTACCTATCACATTACTGATTCTACTTTGGAGCCTGTCAAGAACTCGGAGATGAACAGCGGGGGCACCTGACCATATATGGCAGCAGTACTCCATGCTCGGACGAATTTATATAGAAATATATAATAATATATATATAATATAATTTAGTAATATATAATAATATATTATATATATTATATATATATTATATAATATATATTACATAATACAATATAATTATATTATAATAATAGTAATTACTATTATAATATAATATAATAGGGCAACCATGACGATATCTTTTGCTATCAGGGAGAAGGTGTGGTATAAGTAAAACAATGTAGCAGATCCAGTGGAGGCGAATTTCCTGTTTGAAATTATAGTTGCTTAACTATATTATTATATAGTTATTATATAATATAAATAATATATATGAACTTATTTATAAATGGAACATTGTGTGTGTGTGTGTGTGTATGTGTGTGTCCGTTACCTATAAACTCCGAAACGGCTGAACCGATTTTCTTGAAAATTTACACAGTTGTACTATAAGCGTCTGCGAGTGTTCTTAGCTAGGTTTTGTGTCGAGATACCCCCGATAAATATCGAAAATCGATAATCGAAAAAATCGGGTCATAGAAGGAGTGATTCGATTTTAATCAAATTTGATACGCTCATAGACAAAGACATAAGAAAAGAAGTTAAAAAAATAAAAGATATTCAGAAGTTTCTTACAATAGTGTAGAAAATTTGATATCGATACCAGGAAATCAAAATTTGACTTACATCCATTCATTTTTCTTTCAGTCTACGGTTTCGCTTTAACTGGAAACAACTATTACTTTTTAGTCTTTCGTGCCAACGTACAAAGTGTCTGAGCTCCAGGACCATGGATTAGTTTTAAAGCTTTCATTACACCCGAGCAACGCCGGGCTATACTGCTAGTTATATATAATTATAATTATTTTATAGTATATAATTTATATTATTTATTTATATATTATTATATATTACTATATATTATATATATATTTATTTAGTTATATATATATTTATATATATATAAATTATATTATTATAATTTATGAGTTATTTATATACTAGCAGTATAGCCCGGCGTTGTTGGATCTGCCACTTTGCTTTTCTTATACCACACCTTCTAAAATATATCGCTATAGTTGCCCTGATCTACCTTCCCATTAGCACCAATGGGCTTAATTTCCTTCCTGCATGTGGGACAGACTTATAACTAAGGAGCATTTTTGATAAGAACGCCTCAATACTTCCATTCAGTCAGTTAAGTGCCATATGTGATACACGCGTTGGGCGATCATGTCTCGAAAGAGTCATGACTGACAGTGCAGAAGATTATCCCTCAGTGGGTTGCCATTGCTTTCTGCGGTAGACTGGTTGCCAGCCAAGGTTATAGAACCCAATCTGTCTTATTATTTGACTCATAGCTAGAGGGAGAAGATATGTATTATATTATTACGTAGTAATTAGAGGGGGATCAGTTTATTACTTCATAACAATAGAAAACCGATCCCCCACTTTATGCACAACTATTATATTCAGTCAGTCAGTTAAGTGTCATAATTCACACTTTGGATGATCATGTCTCGAATAAGTCATGACTGACTAGGCAGAAGATCATCTCGCAGTGGGTTGTCATTGCTTTCTGTGGTAGATTGGTTGCAAGCCAATGCTATAAAACCCAATCTGTTCCATTATTTAACCCATAACTAGAGGGAAGAAACAGATTAATACCTTTCAAAAGGGTATTTGTCCGTAAGTGAATACAAAGAATTCAAATGGAATATTGAACTCGGCACCCTGATCTCTCGTTCTGAGTCGATATCCATTGCACCACAACGCACATCCTCATTAATAGGTGAAAAAACACCGTCAAAGTAATTTTCACAGTTCGCACCATTCTCTTTGCTATGCCGTTAGACTGCGGATGGTATGGTGGTGTCTTATACGGGATTTATCCAATCTGTCTTAACCAGATCCACAAACACACATCACAAAAAAACTTAAGCTCATGGTTTTTAAGTACCGTTTGAGTCGCTCTTTTTCTCGAAAACACAGTCTTAAAACCTGTTTTACTCTAGCCGCTCTTCTATTCTTTACTTTGGTCACATCTGGCCAACCTGAGTACGTGTCTACTAGTTTTAAAAATGACCCCATATCCAGTGCCGTTCTTAGCAAACATCGCGTCCCTCCGTAGAACGCGTCTTGCGGCCCCTAGAACCACAGAATGCAACTTCCCCTCCCACAATACGGAACCCACAATAAATTGTACTTGAAACAAAATAACATTCTCGGAACACAGATATTCTGTGATCACGAAAAAAACAAAAAACAAAACAAAACAAAAAAAAACGGAAGAAATCTCGGAATTGGCGTTTTGAAGCGCTATAGTATACATTTCGAACATTTTCACAACTTTTAGCTACTTTTTAGTGATTTCCTAGCTATTTTTATAGCCATTTCAGTGCCTTTCCAAAATCTCAAGTTGCATAACCTCAAGGTTGATATTTCTTGTTTATAAACTTCGCAGACTGTCAAAGTCGTTAGATTTTCTTAGACGTTTTATGACATGCTGAAAGTTTGAATATACATGTTATGTTCTTGTATGTATGTTGAAACAGATATCTATAATCTATTTCTCTCTCAGTTTCATTTATTTTTAATTACAAATGATTTGCGGCCTCTTCGGGGCCCAGAAGGCTACTATCAAAAATTATATGTATGTATGTATGTATGTATGTATATATATATATATATATATATAGAGAGAGAGAGAGAGAGAGAGAGAGGTGTTGATAGATGTCTATTTCAACATACGAGTATGATAATTTTCCAGTTAATTCTAATAATCATTTTGTTAATTTTTTTAATTAAAATAGATCTGCAGAGCAAAGGAGCTTTGTGAACCCTAGGGAACTTGCATCCCCGCCGAAATTGCGGGTCTGCGGGGCCCTAAGCATGGCCCTGCCCATATCCCTGATATGTGCATGGTTTATGTGCACTCTAACCCAGGCCCGTGCTTTCTTAGGCCATGATGAATTTCTTTCTGCCTGAATCTTATCTCATTACACTTGGATACATCCTAATATACTTCTCAACACCCTTCGAATACCCTGACCACCACACTTGTAGTTTTAACATTCTCTGCGTTGCCAGTATGCTACAATGCACATCGTCATGCACTCCTCTCAATACGTCTTTTCGCAACACTTGTGGAGCTACTACTACATCTCCATTGCATATTATATCATTCTCTAATATCAACGTTTGTCTTGTCTACTTGAATGGTCGCTTTACCATTGAAAAATTGTTCCACCTATTATTTCTTTTTCTATTACTATGTTTAACACTGGATTCTGCTTGGTTTCACTTTTAAGTCTATCTATAGGAAGCACGTCTGTCTCCATCCAGTGTTTATTCTATCCTCACCAGATTCATAGTATCCTTGAAAGTGTAACCGTTGGCAATTCTTTCCTCAGTTTGAAAATAAATTCCAAGGGCTTGTGGTCTAACTTCAACAAAAATGTTTTACTTAACAAAAAACTTCTGCGTTCTCTCCATGGTCCATAAATCTCTAATGCCCCACTTTCTCAATATTCGAATAGATAATCTCTACCGACGTTAATTTCCTTGACAAATACATGATTGGATGTTTATCTTGCGATAAAATGACAGTGATTGCCTTTTCACTTGCATCAATTGTTACGGTCATTTCTTTTTTTTTTTTTAGGATTGAAAACTTTTATTATAGGTTTTCTCTTCATGATTGTCTTTTTTTTTTTACGATTGAAAACTTTTATTATAGGTTTTCTCTTCATGATTGTCTTTTTTTTTACGATTGAAAACTTTTATTATAGGTTTTCTCTTCATGATTGTCTTTTTTTTTACGATTGAAAACTTTTATTATAGGTTTTCTCTTCATGATTGTCATTTTTTTTTACGATTGAAAACTTTTATTATAGGTTTTCTCTTCATGATTGTCTTTTTTTTTTACGATTGAAAACTTTTATTATAGGTTTTCTCTTCATGATTGTCTTTTTTTTAGGATTGAAAACTTTTATTATAGGTTTTCTCTTCATGATTGTCTTTTTTTTTTAGGATTGAAAACTTTTATTATAGGTTTTCTCTTCATGATTGTCTTTTTTTTTTACGATTGAAAACTTTTATTATAGGTTTTCTCTTCATGATTGTCTTTTTTTTTTAGGATTGAAAACTTTTATAGATTTTCTCTTCATGATTGTCTTTTTTTTTAGGATTGAAAACTTTTATTATAGGTTTTCTCTTCATGATTGTCTTTTTTTTTTAGGATTGAAAACTTTTATTATAGGTTTTCTCTTCATGATTGTCTTTTTTTTAGGATTGAAAACTTTTATTATAGGTTTTCTCTTCATGATTGTCTTTTTTTTTTAGGATTGAAAACTTTTATTATAGGTTTTCTCTTCATGATTGTCTTTTTTTTTTACGATTGAAAACTTTTATTATAGGTTTTCTCTTCATGATTGTCTTTTTTTTTTAGGATTGAAAACTTTTATTATAGGTTTTCTCTTCATGATTGTCTTTTTTTTAGGATTGAAAACTTTTATTATAGGTTTTCTCTTCATGATTGTCTTTTTTTTTTAGGATTGAAAACTTTTATTATAGGTTTTCTCTTCATGATTGTCTTTTTTTTTTACGATTGAAAACTTTTATTATAGGTTTTCTCTTCATGATTGTCTTTTTTTTTAGGATTGAAAACTTTTATTATAGGTTTTCTCTTCATGATTGTCTTTTTTTTACGATTGAAAACTTTTATTATAGGTGTTCTATTCATGACTGTCTTTTTTTTTTACGATTGAAAACTTTTATTATAGGTTTTCTCTTAATGATTGTCTTTTTTTACGATTGAAAACTTTTATTATATGTTTTCTCTTCATGATTGTCTTTTTTTTACGATTGAAAACTTTTATTATAGGTTTTCTCTTCATGATTGTCTTTTTTTTTACGATTGAAAACTTTTATTATAGGTTTTCTCTTCATGATTGTCTTTAGTGCTTCAATTTTACTTTTGCGTCCACTCAAACTCACTGCTCTTCTCCGCAAACGACTCAATTATTTTACTGCACCTTGGGATATACTTGCTGTCGAAGTTAATCAATCCCCAAAAGAACTCTAATTCATTCTTATTCGTTAGAGTCAATATATCTGTAATCTTCTTTGTCAACCTGTTATCATATCGTATGCCTTTTTTTTTTTTGATATCTCAGCCAAAATACGACAAATTCTTCCAATCAAAATTACATTTGTCTCTGTTCATTATTAATCCCGCCTTTTTTAATCTTGTTAATTTTTGTTCAATTTTATGCTTTAATTCTTCTTTGGTTTTATTAACTTATTTTTCCTGATAACATTCCTTCAATCATTTTCTGGAAAATTTGCCTGGAGATCTTAGTCCCAAACAGTAGATGAGTATAGCTTAGCAGGCCTATAGAGATGCTAATTGAGACGACTTCTTGGAACTTCTCATTCTTAATTTGGTTATACACGGACTTAAGATCAATTTTGGAAAAGTATTCCACATTTCCAGATGTGCGTAGTGGTCCAGTGGATATTGGCTCGGAACGAGAAATCGGGGAGCCGAGTTCGAATTCCAGTTGAATTCTTTGCATTCACTTACGCGCAAATACCCTTGGGTAAGATATTAATCCGTCTCTTCCTTCCAGTTATGGGTTAAATAACAGGTCAGATTGGGTTCTATAGCCTTGGCTGGCAACCAGTCTACCGCAGAAAGCAATGGCAACCTACTGCGGGATAATCTTCTGCCCAGTCAGTCATGTCTCTTTCGAGACATGATTGCCCAAAGCGTGTATCACGTATGGCACTTAACTGACTGTGAATATAATAGTTAGAGACATGAAGGCTTCTACTGAGCATAAAGTAGGGGATCGGTTTTCTATTGTTATGAAGTAATAAATTGATCCCCCACTAATTACTACTTAATAATATAATACATATCTTCTCCCTCTAGTTATGAGTCAAATAACAAAAACAAAACAGATTGTATTCTATAGCCTTGGCTGGCAACCAGTCTACCGCAGAAAGTAATGGCAACCTACTGCGGGATAATCTTCTACCCAGTCAGTCATGTCTCTTTCAAGACATGATCGCCCAAGCATGTATCACGTATGGCACTTAACTGACTGACTGAATATAATAGAAACATGATTAAGGCTTCTACTGGGTATAAAGTGGGGGATCGGTTTTCTATTGTCATGAAGTAATAAACTGATCCCCCACTAATTACTACTTATTAATAGAATAATATAATTCACCAGTCTACCGCAGAAAGCAATGGCAACCTACTGCGGGATAATCTTCTGCCCAGTCAGTCATGTCTCGAGAGAGATATGATCGCCCAAAGCGTGTATCACGTATGGCACTTAACTGACTGACTGAATATAATAGAAACATGATTAAGGCTTCTACTGGGCATAAAGTGGGTGATCGGTTTTCTATTGTCATGAAGTAATAAACTGATCCCCCACTAATTACTACTTATTAATAGAATAATATAATTCACCAGTCTACCGCAGAAAGCAATGGCAACCTACTGCGGGATAATCTTCTGCCCATTCAGTCATGTCTCTTTCGAGACATGATCGCCCAAAGCGTGTATCACGTATGGCACTTAACTGTGTCTGACTCCATGTTTGCTAGCTTGTGGATCACAATGGCTCACAATTTTAATATTCGGCAATGGAAATGAATCTGAGTGACTCACTCGGTGACTCACTCCCACTTTATAATCCCCACACATATCTTTAAGTCTTCATCAGCATTTTTATTGCAACAATTGGTAACGCCCGGTTATTTCTACCTTGAGTCGACTTTTCTAGAATGTTGGATCATTCTGCTTAACTTTTCTACCACCAAGGGAAGTATGAGAACCAAAACTTTTGTCGCCTCTATATATTTAGGGTGATAATTCTCTTTCAACTGAATATTCCACTGTCTCGCGTCTCCATGGTATTTATCAAATTTGCTGTATCCAACTTTAATACGTCGATCTTTAACAATTCACGATCCTTATGGCATGCTACCGCCACAATTGAAATTACTTCAAATCACCAGTTTCAAAGTGGCCCTGAAAGAACTCCATTGTCTTTATGGTTGATCCAACAAACGGCTTTAATTTTACATAGATTTTCTTTTTTTTTTGTCAGGTAATTCCAACTTAATCCAAAAATTCTTTAGTATTAAAGTTATTTTGCTACCAATATCTATTTGCATATTAGAAACATGACAATTTATTCTTATACTCTCTTGACCTTTCTTTTGCTCATTTTCTGCAAATATTCTGGTTTCTTCTTCTTCTTCTTCGTCTTCTTCTATTTCTTCTTCTTCTTCTTCTATTTCTTCTTTGTCTTCTTTTCTTCTTTTTCCTATTCTTCTTTTTTCTTGTTCTTGTTCTTTTTCTTCTCCTTTTTTCTTCTTCTCCTTTTTTCTTCTTTTTCTTCTTTTTTCTTCTTCTTCGAACGTTTTCACTGTTCGCATTTTCACTACTTGCTTCTCTCTCTCTCTCTCTCTCTCTCTCTCTCTCACACACACACACACTTTTTTCCCTTAATTCAAGCATAGTTTTCATAGTGTCAGACATTTGTAGTCATTCCTTTCATGTATTCTTTCACAATATTTGCATTTTATTCTAAATTTGGTTGAACGCTTCGAGCTTTTCTTTCTGATGATTAAATTCTTTGAATAATTCAAACTGTTGTAAAAATTCTACACTTGTGTCCAAATTCATTCGACTGCTTTTCATGCACTCCGACATTTTCCCCTTATGACTTTGGTTTTCTAATCCCCTCAATCAACCTTCATCTTCCATCAACATTTCTAGCGTTCCTAAATTTTAAACTCGCAATGCATAGCTTGCATTTTAAGCCTATGCAAGTATTGCACCACAGATTTCTCTGGCCACTGCCTTGCTTCCAGAAACTTGGTCTTTTCGGCTATAATCAATTTTTTCTTTGATCTAATGTTCTTTGAAATGATTCTAACAGTTTTCTTGTGAGTCATTCGTTCCAACTTTAGGTAAGACATGGTAGAAATTTTCATTAAAGCATCACATCCGACATCCAAAAACAAATCTCTGCTTCCATTCTTGAATCCTTTAGTTTTTAACTCTTGCTAATAATGCAAAAGCTCTCTAATGCATTTTAATATGCTCTGGATCATCCAACATACCCAAGGGTCTGATCGGCAACGCCATTATTGAGTCTAGCATGTCTCTGCGGGTAGCAATAGACGTGATGTAACTAGTGTGATGCAATGGATTGCTACTCTGTCTGTCAGCTACTTACTACTTAAATAGACTAAAAAGCAATAGTTATTTCCAGTTAAAGCAAAACCGTAGACTGAAAGAAAAATGAATGGATGTAAGTCAATTTTTGGTTTCCTGGTATCGATATCAAATTTTCTGCACTATTGTAAGAACTGCAACTTTGAAACTTCTGAATATCGTTTCTTATGTCTTTGTCTATGAGTATATGAAATTTGATTAAAATCGGACCACTCTTTCTATAACCCGACTTTTTCGATTATCGATATTCGATATTTATCGGGGGTACCTCGACACAAAACCTAGCTAAGAACACTCGCAGACACTTATAGTACAACTGTGTAAATTTTCAAGAAAATCGGTTCAGCCGTTTCGGAGTCTATAGGTAACGGATACACACACACACACACACACACACACACACAAAGTTCCATTTATAAATAAGTTTAGATTCTTTATCCTTTAGATAAAACATGGTAGAAATTCTCCTTAAAGCATAACATCCGACAGTAGCCAAAAACAAATCCGATATTTGACTCTCTCTGCTTTCCATTCTTGAATTCTCCAGTTTTAAATTTTTTAAATTCTTGCTAATAATGCAAAAGCTCTCTAATGTATTTTAATATGCTCTTGATCATCCAACATACCCAAGGGTCCGATCGGCAACGCCATTATTGAGTCTAGCATATTTCTGTGTGTAGCAATAGTCGTGATGTATCTCCTCGTGTAGCAATAGATGTGATAAAACTCTAGTGTGACGCAGTGGATTGCTGCCCTCCCTGTCAGCTACTTACTACTTAAGTACTCCTGGGTTAATTTGCATAAGGTACTACATTTATATTTTTATTCCTCATCGGTGACGGTTGTGAGGAGTGGAGGGTAGCCAGAGAGAATCACACACACAGAGGAGCTGCGGGGAATCAGTGTGAGTTCTCTGTTCTTTCTCTTTATGTGACCTGATTTCTCTTCTCAGAAACCCCAGAGTAATATAACCCAAAAATTCTTACGTATTTTTACTTTTTCGGTTTGTCGCTTAATTGACATCAATCATAGCTTTGCCGGCTAATGCCTTTGAAACCTTTGTTGTCCTCTTGTGTTTTCTGTCTTTAGTGTCAATCATATCTTTGTTGGCTATTGCCTTTCAAGCCTTTATTTTTATACTCTGCTGCCACCATTCACGGGCGGAATATATTTTTGTCGGTCAAGGTCATATATTACACTATCAAATAAGATGGGTGATCATTTTTCCAACAAGTCAAAGCTGTTACAGTAGAGTTATATTTGGCATCATTTATACCTGAGTGTGATGGAATATCTTGAATTTTGGCAAACCTTAACACGGGTAAGCTAAGTAAATTCTGGTTATCCCTGTTGTTTTCATGCCAATCTTAAGCCTCTCCTTGTCCATTAATGTAATTCTAAACTAGTTTAGTACCATTTTAAATTGGCAACATGTCTGCCTTCTATTTAGCTTAATACTGATAGCAGACAAAGAAAGGAAACTACAAGAAGGTAGCTGAAGAGAGTGACAAGAAAGGACAACAAATAAACTGCAAGAAAACCAAATGCATGGTCATCAGCAAAAAGAGCAGCCCAAAATGACAAATACAGGTAGGGAATACTAAAATTAAACAGGTACACAAATTTAAATACCTTGGAAGCGTTCTAAAAGAAGATGGAAAGTGCGACACAGAAATCCAAAAGCGAATTGTCATGGCGAAGGACGCGTTCCAGAAGCTGAGTAAAGTATTAAGAGACAGGAAACTTTCACTAGAAACAAAGAAGAGAGTACTGGATTGCTATGTGATGTCAGTTCTTCAATATGGCAGTGAATGCTGGACAATATTATTGAAGATGAAGGAAAAACTTGAAGCAACTGAAATGTGGTTCTCTAGAAAGATGCTATGAATATCATGGATCTAGCATGTGAGCAATGATGAGGTGTTGGAAAGAATGAAAACGAAAAGGAAATTAATACTGAGCTTCAGGAAGAGACAACGGAAGTTCCTGGGACATGCAATGAGAAAGGAGGTCTTGGAGACCCTGATACTAACAGGCCAGATAGAGGGAAAAAGAGACAGTGGAAAGCAGCGGATAACATATTTGAAGGACCTGATCAGGTGGATGACGGAACGAGGGTTGCGTGGTGTAACAGGTGAAAGCGTGCTAAGAGCCACCAGGGATAGGGAGATGTGGAAAGCCATGATCGCCTATGTCCTGAAAGGACAGGGCGCATAGAAGAAGATATATACCAACTGTTTATAAGCAATTATAATGTGGATATAAAGTGGGGGATCAAATCTATATTATAATCAATATATAAACTGATCACTCATTTTGTGGCCACGCTAGTTTCTATACATTTATATTCTAGATTTATGGGCTAGAGCGGGGTTTTGGTGGTGTAACAGGAGAAAGTGTGCTAAGAGCCACCAGGGATAGGGAGATGTGGAAAGCCATGATCGCCTACGTCCTGAAAGAACAATGTATATAGAAGAAGAAAAGAAGAAGAAGTCTATATGCATTTTTAAATTTTTTTATTCACTTCACCCCACGGAAGGCAATAATGCCACTAAAATGCAAATGGTTACTGAAGGTGAAAGAAGAATAAAAGAAGAACATCGAGGAAGACAGAAATTTACGTTGCACATAATGTTTTTTTTTATGAAGATTGTAGGTGACAGGAATGTAAAAGGCCAGAAGAGTGTTGAACAGGTGAGTAAAGAACCTAATAGGAGAGAAGAAGTGATGGTTGCATCTGGCTAGTTCAAAAGTAAAACAGTGAGGCCTATCTACCAATCTAGCAGTACACTTAAATTTATGAAGACAGGGTACCAAGGAGGAAAGCTCATCAGAACAATTATAATGAAGACATTTATAGGAAAGACAGAGGGAAGCCATGTTACAACAGTGGGAAAGTGACTGAAGACACGATGCCACGTCCTGCCTGATGACATTGCAGTTGTGCTTTGCTTTTAGATTGCATGGTTGTTGGGAAAAGGAACAGCCCAATATAAAAATTAAGTCAAGTGTTTTTTGTCTACATGGTACATTTCTGTCGTCACCACACACGCACACAGACACAGACACAGACATACGCACACAAAAACAAACACAACCACACAAACCACACACACACAAACACAAACATACACACAGAAACACACACACACAAAAACACACACAAACACACGCACAAACACACGCACACACACACGCGCGCGCAAGCACACACACACATGCAAAAACACACACAAACAAACACATATACACATATGAGGATCAGTCAAATAAAATTTTAAAAGCCTGATTTAAAATGCATAGGGATATAAAAGTTACAAATTGAAGAGACCAAAAATCAAACAAGTAGAAAAATTTAAATATCTAAGAAGCGTTTTAACAGATGATGGAAAGTGCGACACTAAAATCTGAAGTTGTATTGGGATAATGAAAGATGCTTATTAAAAGCTAAGTAAAGTATTAGGAAAATAAAAATTCATTAAAAATAAAGGAAAGAGTGCTCAACTGTTCAGTTCTTTTATGGCAGTGAATGCTGGACAATCTCTTCACAGATGAAGAAGAGATTCGAAGAATAAAAATGTGGTTCTACAGAAGGATGCTGAGAATAGCAAATAACATTGACTTATCATGTGAGCAACGACAAAGTTTTAGAGAAGATGCAAACAAAAATCATACTTATGCTTAACATCAGGAAGAGCCAGTTGAAATTTCTAGGGAATATAACGAAGAAAGAAGGTTTGAAAATTTTGATACTCACAGGGCAGATTGGAGACAAGATAAACAGAGAAAAATAGGGCATAATTTACCTAGTGAGCATGAGTAAATGAATGGAGGGACACGGTTTAGGAGGCATAACAAAAAAACAAAGTTTATTAAGAGCTACAAAAAAAAAGGAAATTGTGGAGAGCCACGATCACCTACACCCTGAAGAGACACAGCCCATAGAAGAAGAAGAACGAGCTTGAGTAAATGGATAGAGGAACAAGTTTTAGCAGAGATAAGAAAAAGAGTGTTGTGGACCCAGAATAGGTCCGGAAGAAAACATGAACCCGGGTATTAATGAAACATATATATTAAACGGAAAACAAATACAAGAGTGTTACACGTCAGTCTGACTGCCAAGTGTTAGACCGGAGTGACTCAACTCAACCCCGAGAGGCATACTCTCCCAGTATTCATAATAACTAGCGGAACCCGTGGAATTTCCACGGAAGGATAATTATGATTTCCTGGAAAAATTTTACTTTGTCATACGACAAATGATAGTAACGTCTTCAAACATAAAGGTATTGGATAATAAAATAACGATAACACATTGTGTAATTTTATTAAAATATCTATAAAAGTAATGTCCATAGAAGCTACTTTACTGTAATCTTATATTAAGCAGCGTATTCACAGACCGTAACCAAAATACTGTACACTATTTTGTGAGAAATTTTAAAATAGAAAATTATTTTTCTGAAAATCATGACACCTGTGTCCATTGTAAAAAGAAAAAACCAACTGAGTAATGGCCAAGAGTGTGGATGCCAAAAATTTCGTTATTAGGTCGCGGGATACGACAACAAACTTAGCTAGTTTTACTATATTGTACAGTACACACACACACACACACTCACACACACACACACACACACGCACACACACACACACACACACACTGCTACAACCACCAGCTTAAGCTGCTACTGATACGGTAATGCTATAGCCTCTCTCTTCCTACTCTCTCACTCTTTACTACCCTTCCGTTTGACAAAGGTGAGAGAAAGGCTGAGGAAAGTAGCGTTTATAGATAATAAAAAAATAGAGGGGAAGGAAAAGCTCGTGTAGAGAGTGTGGCGTAACGGACGGAGGAACTAAATAACAAACTAAGGAAGGTACAAGCAGAATTATTATATGATAGGAAGAGTTCATTATAGTCCAAAACGGGTAGGTCCAATAACAAAGTGAAAATAGATACGAAAGGGCATGGAATTGTGGAGAGCCATGATCGTAATGTCTGGATGGAACACAATACAAAGAAGAAAATCTTCTGGTTGAATGATGAGAATAAGCTGTATAGCTCGATTATATTTCCTTGTTTAAATATATATATATATATATATATATATATATATATATATATATATATATGAAATGAATTGTTTGAACAATATTTTTTATCGATACTCGTATTTAAGTAGATATTCTGTTTTTAATGAAACAGTATTATATGTTTATATCTACCGGCCTGATTTTTTACGATAAATTTTTATTACGAAAATGTGTGCTATTCGGCAGGATTCGAATAACAATTTATCATAAAAAATCAGGCCGGTAGATATAAATATATTATACTGTTTAATTAAAAACAGAATATCTACTTAAATGCGAGTATCGATCAAAAATAACGTTCAAACAATTCATTTCAAATTGTCGGTTGTTTATAACCAAGTTTCGTTAAAATTCGTTAATTTCCGTAACATGATGATTATCGTAAATAATCAGGCCGGTAGATATAAATATATAATACTGTTTCATTAAAAAAAGAATATCTACTTAAATACGAGTATCGATAAAAAAATAATGTTCAAACAATTCATTTCAAATTGTTGGTTGGTTATCACCAAGTTTCATTAATATCATGTAACTTAAATTTAGTGTATCGAGGTAGCAGATAATTTTCTAAACGTATACTATTAAATATAGGAGACAATGAATGTCTATTATGTTTAATCATGAGCCGTTCTAAACATCGTATTTTGGCTTTAATTTCAAGTGTAAATAAAAAACAAAAATTTTCCAACATTTGGATATCAGAGAGATTTTAGTCAACAATACAATAATCCTCACTCGTACACACAGTAAAAAGAACCTTCAGATATTGGAGGCCATCTACATTAAATCCAAACAACCCACATTTAATAAAATCACGTTTAAATCTGGTCATAACACATTACATTGCATTTAAATATATGGTTCTGTTATCATTTCGAGGTCTCACGCGGTGTGACGTCATAGAACCGCATTACAAATTTACGAACTGCGTTTGCTATTTTTGGTAACTGTTATCGTTGCTTAGCAAAGTTTTATGTCAACACAAGATAAAATCGTCTTTGATGGTGGATGTTTTTATGTTAACGTCCTTGTAACCTCTCTGAAGATGGTTCATGTGCGCCGAAAGCTTAGAACCAACTTAATAAAAAATTATCCAAATGTTGGAGAATTATTTAATCACCAGACGAAGGGCACTTGTGCCCTGAAACACGAGAAATTTTGTGTAGTGATACTATGCTTTTATAAACCATTGTAACAACTATTACAATATATATATATATATATATATATAGATATATATATACACTAACAGTATAGCCCGGCGTTGCTCAGGTGTAATGAAAGCTTTAAAACTAATCCATGGTCCTGGAGCTCAGACTCAGCCTAAAGAATATTTGTGTGAAGTTTGGTGAGAATCGGATAATTGTGGATTTGTATAAACAGACACACACACAAACATCTTGCCTTTTATATATATATATTATCGATTTTCTGCACTATTGTAAGAACTGCAACCTCGAAAATTGTGAGTATCGTTTCTTATGTCTTTGTCTATGAATGTATCAAATTTGATTAAAATCGGACCACTCCTTCTATAACCCGATTTTTTCGATTGTCGATTTTCGATATTTATCTGGGGTACCTCGACGCAAACCTAGTTAAGAACACTCGCAGATGCTTATAGTACAACTGTGTAAATTTCCAAGAAAATCGGTTCAGCCGTTTCGGAGTCTATAGGTAACGGACACACATACACAGACAAAGTTCCATTTATAAATAAGTTTATATATATATATATATATATATATATATATATATATATATATATATATATATATATATATTATCTTAACGACACTGTTCCTCCTCCTCTGATGGACTTCATCAAATATTTATAAACAAAAGTAAAAATGTTAGTTTTTAGACCATTTTAAATTTAAGAAATGCTTATAAATATTCATCAGGTTAATGAAAAGTCTAGGCAAGCTATGGATGATGCTAAGTGACATAATTACATAGTAAACTATGGTGGATGCTAAGTGACATAATTTAATGACTAATAAACGAATATAATCAACTGATGAAAACGTTTAAAAATGTACCTCTCTATTACTATAGTGAACAAAACAAATTGTAAATTTAAAATTCAAATCTGACTCATTGATTTTGTTAGAAAAAAGAAAGAAGAAAAAATAATAAAAACGAATTTTCTGGAATGTACTAACTTTGCGCACAGGGAGCCGACGGTCGAATTCCCGTTGAACTCGTTGCCTTCACACACACCCAAATGCCATTGACAAACAAACACAAACACATAAACACAAGTACTTACAAGTGATGCAGATAACACAACATTTATAAGAGTATCAGTGACATTTTTTCCTTCTCTAACTTCTCGGAAATCGTGACTAAAGGAAATCCTGGACGAAATCCTGAAATAAATAAGTTCCATTTTTTAATAAAATATGACCTATTAATCAGCAGAAGAACTCATGACAACTCAACGGCCAGCTAACTAGAGTTGGTAGCTCAATAATGTGTCTTTTCACCGGATCTATTTAACTTATACAGCGAGACTATTCTGACAACCCAAGAAGTTATGCCAGGATTCGTCATCGGAGGCCACAATTTAAACAATATAAGGTACGCCGATGATACAGTGCTGATAGCAGACACAGAAAGGAAACTACAAGACCTCCTACAGAAGGTAGCTGAAGAGAGTGACAAGAAAGGACAACAAATAAACTGCAAGAAAACCGAATGCATGGTCATCAACAAAAAGGGCAACCCAAAATGACAAATACAGGCGAGGAACTCTAAAATCAAACAGGTACAGAAATTTAAATACATAGGAAGTGTTCTAACAAAAGACGGAAAGTGCGACACTGAGATCCGAAGGCGAATTGGCATGGCGAAAGAAGCATTCCAGAAGTTGAGTAAAGTATTAAGAAACAGGACAATTTCACTAGAAACAAAGAGGAGAGTACTGGATTGCTATGTGATGTCGGTTCTTTAATATGGCAGTGAATGCTGGACAATATTTTCGAAGATGAAGGAAAAACTTGAAGCAGTTGAAATGTGGTTCTACAGAAGGATGCTGCGGATATCATGGACCGAGCATGTGAGAAAATACGAGGTTTTGGAAAGGATGGAAACGAAAAGGAAATTAATATTGAGCTTCAGGAAGAGACAACGGAAGTTCCTGAGATATGCAGTGAGGAAGAATGGCTTGGAGAACCTGTTACTAACAGGTCAGATAGAGGGAAAAATAGACAGAGGAAAGCAGCGGATAACATATTTGAAGGACCTGATCAGGTGGATAACGGAACGAGGTTTACATGTGCATCGGGAGAAAGCGTGCAAAGAGCCACCAGGGATAGGGAGATGTGGAAAGCCATGATCTCCTACGTCTTGAAAGGACATGGCACATAAAAGAAGAAGATTGAGTTGGTTAAATGCCAACATTTTTGGCGTGTGTAAAACTAGTTGGCCAAGCAATGAAGATTTTACCAGTGACAACCACAGGTTTGTATATATGCACAAGCGGTGAGAAAAAATAAAGAGAAGTAGGATTAATACTAGATCAAAACATGAAGAACTGCGTTTTAGGAGACAGTCAGATTTCTGAAAGAATGATTGTCGTTAAACTGAAAGGGAAGCTTTTGAACATATCCATCATATTTGTATATTCACCGACAACAAAAAGTACAGAAGAAATTGAAAAGTTTTACTTCACGCTAGACAACGCCATTGCTCAATGCAAATCTCAAGAAATTACAGTTGTCATATTGGACCTGAATGCCAAAATCCACAACAAGAAGAATGATGAAATAGTTGGAAAATTTAGACTGGGGAATGAAAATAGGTTAGGTTGTGTACGGTGAATGACCAAGTAGTAACGAACACTTGGTTTCAAGAACAGCTAAATCGAATATGTACAGAGAGAAACGCGGGAAAAAAAAATAAAACAACAAAAAAAAACAAAACCAAAAACAAATCCACTACATAAGTATTAACAAGTGTTACGAGGATGCATTTATATATAAAAATAATATTAATAATGTATAAAAAGTTATAGTAATGAATTCTGTTGGGTCCTAAGTGTTATTCCCAAAAATGTTTCATTCATGAAATAGCTGTAAAACTAGAGAAATTAGGAATAGAACGTTTTGGAAGGGTCTAGAATGTTCCAGTAGAATCTAGAGAGTTCGAAAGGTTCTAGAAATATACAAATTAGGTGTTAGCTCTTATAAAAATAGGTTTTGGACAGAGAACAGTCAGTTGTTACCAGGGTCTGCTGATGTTATCAACTCCGGTTTGATTCAGGATTTATATCCAGCCGTAAGGATCTATAAGAAGCTGCCATCCAACAAAAACATGAAAGAGAACCTCATGGAACTATTTGGATAATTATATATTTTTGACTCTTTCATTGACCATATTTAAAATATTTCTTTATATACTCATTTGAGGATTTCCAACAAGTACAGCGCTTAATTTCCTCGCCAACTTAACTGGGTAAAGATACTTGACTCCTTACCTTCCCATTCTCTTCTCGTAACACTCGCCAGTAGTAAACTGTATGTCTCTTGTTTTGAATGCAACAAAAATTGTATATCTAAAATTATTTATAAACGGAAGTTTGTCTCTGAGTGTGTGTGTGTGTGCGTGCGTGTGTCTGTGTTTGTGCATGTGTCCGTTACCTATAAACTCCGAAACGGCTGAACCGATTTTCTTGAACATTTACACAGTTGTACTATAAGCGTCTGCGAGTGTTCTTAGCTAAGTTTTGTGTCGCGGTACCCCCGATAAATATCGAAAATCGATAATCGAAAAAATCGTGTTATAGAAGGAGTGATCCGATTTTAATCAAATTTGATACACTCATAGACAAAGACATAAGAAACGATATTCAGAAGTTTCAAGGTGGCAGTTCTTACAATAGTGCAGAAAATCGATAATTATATATATATATACATAAAAGGCAAGATGTTTGTGTGTGTTTATCTGCCTGTATGTCTGTATTTCTTTCAGCTCTTTTATTTTAATTTTTGCTTCGGGTTTGGCTCTCAGTGTGTATAATTGTAGTTCTTAGTCTCAGCCATGATACCATTTACTCAGAGGACTTATTTAGCCTTCAAAATTCAGTTTACGACGAAAAAAAACTTATTTGATATCGAAACCAGGAAATCAAAATTTGAGTTACATCCATTCATTTTTCTTTTAATCTGCGGTTTCGCTTTAACTAGAAACAACTATTCCTATTTAGTGTTTCATTTCAACGTCCAAAAGTCTGAGCTCCAGGACCATGGATTAGTTTTAAAGCTTTCATTACACCCAAGCAACGCCGGGCTATACTGCTAGTTTGTAAATATTTTATTTGGTGTGTTTTGTAAATTAAATATCTGTCTGTGATTTATCTCTGAGTTTTGGTCAATTATTTTATTTTTCCTTTTGTTACACTAACACGTAACACAAGAGATTCAGGAATGTAGTTGTACACTGAAAAATCTATCCAAGTGTTGATTATGGAAGCGATCAGAAGGAGACTAAAAAAACTGAAGAGGATTAAGGCAGCACGCAAACTGCAATATGACAGACCTTTAATCCGAATGAGAAATAGATATATAGACAGTGTGAAAAATAGATACGAGGGACGAAATGAAAATGGAAACTTGAAGTGGGGGGCGCATTAAGCGAAACATTTCTGTAGTCAGCAATCGAAATCAGCCTAAAAGAAAATAGACGAAGTAAGAAAATTTATGGATGACAGATGAAATTTTTGACATTGTGGAAATGGGAAAAAAACAATGTTAAAACGCGGAACAGAATATAGGACACTACACAGAGAAATGCAGGCAAGCTAAAGAGAAATGACTCAACGAAAAATGTGCAGAAATAGAAAGAATGACAAACACAAATATAGAAAATTGATGTGGACCGGTAATGGGACCACAAAATGATAACTCGAAACACGGTGGTAAGGTTAACAACATATATTAAGTCAAAAATAAATACAAGAAAACAGAGTAAATATAAGCTTGGCTTTATAGTGACTGACAGACAGACAGACAGACAGACTGCTGAGCTGAACTGAAGCAATGAGAGGGATTAACTCTTAGTTGATAAACTGGTAGGAAGAGTCCATAGTTAAGTGGGTAACGCCCCACAACAAAGATGTGTATAAAAATATAAGAGAACAAGACAGAATACATTCTCTTAATAAAATCTAGTGACAAAACGCTGATATTAGAGAAAAAAAAATACTTAAATGAATATATTGGAGAACTCATCCACAACAAAAGAGAACAATCGGCGATACACTAAAATATCAACAGACCAGAAATATATACAGCTGAAGCGAAATCTGCTCTAGCCAAATTGAATAAAATCAAAGGGTTGGGCCAGACGGAATAGTAATAATGATGCTGGCAGCCTTGGATGATTTCGGCATAGGGCGGACCTGAAACAGACTACCACCACGTTTAATTTCGTTTTTTTTTTTTTTTACAACGCAATCCTATCGATTGTTACATAAACTTTCCAATTATCAAAAAAATGTTTGAAAAGTTACAATATTTAAACAAATTTTGGGTGGGGGTCAGTTTCTCATACAACGTTATAGTAAATCGATTCTCCATTTTCGAACACTATAAGGTTGTATGAGAAACTGGTCCCCCCACTAAAATTGTTTAAATACTGAAATTTTTGCATTTTTTTTCTCATTCGTAAAGTTTAAGGTGTAAAAGATAATATTGCACTGAAAAAAGTCCAAAAAAAATTGATAATGAACAAATTTACAGGTGGCGGTAATGGCGACTGATTTCAAAATGGAGGCTCGATTTACTATAACGTTGTATGAGAAACTGATCCCCCCCTAAAATATTTAAATATTGAAATTTTTCAATTTTTTTTTGTCAATCGTAAAGCTAAGGGGGTAATCGATAGGACTGAGCTGAAAAATTAAAAAAAAAAGAAAAACAACGAAATTAAACGTGGTGGTAGTCTGCTTCAGGTCCGCCCGGAATAGACAAGCTTACGGAAATAATAAATAAGAGCTAAAACACTGGTGATATACCAGAAAACCTAAGTAGATCCGTTTTTATAGCACTGCATAAGAAGACAAGTGTGTGTCTTTTCACAGAATCTATTCAGCTTGTATAACGAGACTATTCTGAGGGCCTTAGAAGTCATACCAGGATTCATCATCAGCACCATAATCTGAGCAATGTAAGACACACAGATATAGTATTGATAACAGACACAGAAAGAAAACTACAAGACCCTCTATAGAAAGAAGCTGAAGAAAGCGAAAAGAACTACAAATAAACTATAAGAAAACAGAATGCATGGTCATTAGTAAAAAAGAGGAGCCGAAAATGCCAACTACAGGTGGGAGATACTAAAATCAAACAGGTACAGAAATTTAAATACCTGAGAAGTGTTCTAACAGAAAACGAAAAGTGCGGCACTGAGATCCGAAGGCGAATTGGCATGGCGAAAGAAGCATTCCAGAAGTTCTACAGAAACATACTGGATATAAAGTGGGGGATCATTTCCATATTAGAATCAATACATAAACTGACCCCTCACTTTGTGACCACAGCAGTTTCTATACATTTATATTCCTGAGATCCAAAAGCACAAGGAGGCATTCCAGAAGTTGAGTAAAGTATTAAGAAACAGGACAATTTCGCTAGAAACAAAGAAGAGAGTACTGGATTGGTATGTGATGTCGGTTCTTCAATATGGCAGTGAATGCTGAACAATATAATCGAAGATGAAAGAAAGATTTGAAGCATCCGAAATCTGGTACTACAGAAGGATGCTGCGGATACCATGGATCGAGCATGTGAGCAACGATAATGTTTTGGAGAGGATGGAAACGAAATAAAAAAAAAAACTAATACTTAACATCAGAAAAAGACAGCTGAAATTCCTGTGACACGTAATGAGGAAGGAGAGCTTGGAGAATCTAATACTCACAGGTCAGATATTGGGAAAGAGAGACAGGTTTGAGCGAGATTTGGGTGGGGTAACAGGAGAAATCATGGTAAGAGACTCTAAGGGTAGGGAGATGTGGAAGGCCATTATCGCCTATGTCCTGAAGGGACACGGCACATAGAAGAAGAAGAAGAAGAGTCACTTCGAGGTGGTGTAATGGTTAACAAAGCTTGTCTCGCTAGAATCATTACAACTGAGTAGCGAGTTCGATTCTCACTGGGTGTCCCTTACAGGGCCGTGCTTAGGGCCCCCGCAGACCCGGCGAATGGTGTGTATGTGTGTGTGGGGGGGCATAAGGCCCCGGGACGTCGCAAGGCTCCTTGGCACTGCAGATCTATTGTAATGAAAAAAAATAAAATAAAATAATTATTAGGATTAACTGGAAAATTATTATCATACTTGTATGTTGAAATAGACAGCTATCGACCCGTCTCGCTCTCTCTCTTTATATATATATATATATATAATCTTTGATAGAAGCGCTCCGGCCCTGAAGAGGCCACAAGTTATTTGTAATTAAAATAAAATGAACTTGTGAGAGAAATAGTTTATAGATATCTATTTCAACATACAAACAAGAACATAACATGTGTATTCATTCAAACAGGATGTCATATAAAACGTTAATGAAAATCTAGCGACTTTGACAGTCTGCGAAGTTTATAAACAAGAAATAGGCATCTTGAGATTTTGGAAAGGCACTGAAATGGCTATAAAAATAGCTAGCAAATCACCAAGTAGCTAAAAGCTGTGAAAACGTTCGTAATGTTTAGCTTCAAAACGCCAATTCCGCGATTTCTTTCGTTTTTTCGTGATCACGAAATATCTGCATTCCGAGAGTATGGTATTTTGTTTAAAGTACCATTTATTGTGGGTTCAGTATGTTCGGAGGGGAGGGGGCGCAAGTTGTATTCTGTGGGTAGAGGGGCCACAAGGCGCATTTTGCGGGGGGTGCGATGTTGCTAAGCACAGCACTGGTCCCTTACATTCGGTCTTCTTGTGCCATATCTAAGCCTCGCTTAAAAATCACTATAGAAAAAAAAAAGAAGATCGTCATCCTAATGAGAATGAAGCAAAATTAAATGGAGACCCCCTCCCCCCCCCCGTACATGCAGACAATTGTAGATTGTTAAATTCTCTCAATACTTTTTAAAGGAGCGCTTCAAACATGAAGGATTGACCCTGACTCTTTTACTTTTAAGTGAGATGTGGTGGTGCTCGCTAAAATAAATTTCAGGTCTCATAAAGTGGTCAGGAAATGAGAGATTTGTAAATAAGTGTCCACTTTGTTATTTTTTTGTGTGTTTTCTTTTTTTAAAAAAAGAAAATAATATTAGCAAATGTAGTATTAAGAAGTCAACATATGTGTGGTATTTATTTTTTTATATACAGTTATAAAACCATAATTATCCTTAAAAATGATTGGCGGTGTCCAACCTTAAAAAAATATGTATTTAAAACATTTTTTTTTACACACACTATTTTTTTTGAAAAACCCGGATGCAAAGAATTCACGCAGACATCCTGCTTAAACCTAAGCATTAGTTCCCCCCCCCCCAAAAAAAAAAGAAAAAAAAAGAGGTTTTTAATTTTTATTGGTCATTCAACAGATATCACTTATATTTCACATGTCCACAAGGATGTGGTGTAAGTGTCTCGCTAGAACTTATTACAACTCGATGTGGTGACTGTGTCTCGCTCAGTTGTGAGTCAACTGGGCACCTCATACTTTCGGCCTTGTGCCACATCTAAACGGCGTTTAGAAAATCAACTCTCACGTTTACAAGCTAGTTGGAAAAGTATACAATGACTTTCTCTTCCCTAATTCTGGTCTTTTTACTCGCGGAAGTTTATTCCTGTGAGTATTTTTTTTCAGACATTTTCTCTTTTTCCAACATTTTTTTAGATTGTGTTTTTTGTTATCTGCAAATATGTTTCTTTTGCTCATTAATGATTCTACCATTTCTTTCACCTTTATTGAATTTATTATTATTATTATTATTATTATTATTGGCGGACCTGAAGCAGACTACCACCACGTTTCATTTCGTTGTTTTTCATTTTTTAAAAACTTTTTTCAGTGCAGTTCTATCGATAGTTCTATCGATTACTCCTTTAGCTTTACGGTTGACAAAAAAATCTTGAACAATTTCAATATTTAAACATTTTATTGGGGGGGGGGATCAGTTTCTCATACAACGTTAAAATCGAGCCTCCAAAACGCCAACCAGTCACCGGTATGACATTACCGTCACCTGTAAATGTGTTCATTATCCAATTTTTTGGACTTTTTCAGTGAAATATTATCTTTTACACCTTAAACTTTACGAATGACAAAAAAAAAAAAAAAAAAAATTTCAAAAATTTCAATATTTAAACAATTTTGGGGTGGGGTGGGGTGGGGGACCAGTTTCTTGTACAATCTTGTGGTTTGAAGATGGAGGATCGATTTACTATAACGTTGTATGAGAAATTGATCCCCACCAAAACAAATTGTTTAAATATTGTAAACTTTCAAATTTTTATTTTTATTTTTTTTTTTGATAATCGGAAAGTTTAAGTAACAATCGATAGAACTGCGCAGAAAAAAAAAAAATGAAAAACAACGAAATTAAACGTGGTGGTAGTCTGCTTCAGGTCCGCCTTATTATTATTATTATCATTAATTTATTAACTTGTTCTATTCACTATGATATAGGCATTTTTATCGACACGATTATTTATTCGATTATTATTTGATCTTGTCGGTATGAACAATAGGAGGGCCGTGAATTCTGGGCAGTGCACGGCTTCTACTATCGCTCACTCTAGCGGCCAGCCTCATCACTAAACGACTGGATTTTTAACCAAATCCGCCGTAGGCTTTAATCGCATGAGACCAACAGATGCTTACTACTGTTATTATTGCTATTATCATTACTGTCAGGTTTTTAAGGCAGGTTATAGCGTCAGTTTTGTTCCGACTTTTATTATTATGATCATCATCATCATCCATATGATACATTGCGCTATTTACAATGTTACTAATAATTGTATAGGCAAACCTGAAACAGATTACCACCACGTTTAATTTCTTTGTTTTTCATTTTTTTTAAAAACTTTTTTCAGCGCAGTCCTATCGATTACCCCCTTAACTTTACGACTGACAAAAAAAACAAAAAAACAATTGTAATATTTCAATATTTAAACATTTTATTTGGGGGATCAGTTTTTCATACAACGTAAATCGAGCCTCCATTTTGAAATCAGTCGCCGGTACGACATTACCGCCACCTGTAAATGTGTTCATTATCCAGTTTTTTGGACTTTTTTTTAATGCAATATTATCTTTCACACCTTAAACTTTAAGAATGAAAAAAAAAAAAAAAAAATGCAAAAATTTCAATATTTAAACAATTTCAGTGGGGGGACTTTAGTGAATTGATAATGGATGGAGGATCGATTTAACGTATGAGAAACTGACACCCACTAATTTGTTTAAATATTGTAATTTTTCAAAATTTTTTTGATAATCGGAAAGTTAAAGTAAAAATCGATAGAACTGCGCTGAAAAAAAGTGAAAAGAAAAAAAAAAAAATTAAAACCAACGAAATTAACATAAACAAAGCGACCCAAACGCGAGTAGATTGAAAATGGAGGATCGATTTAACGTTGTATGAGAAACTGACCTTCCTCACAAAAAATTTTTGTTTAAATATTGTAATTTTTCAGTTTGTTTTTTCATAATCGGAAAGTTTAAGCAACAATCGATAGAAATGCGCAGAAAATAAGTTAAAAAAAATGAAAACCAACGAAATTAAACGTGGTGGTAGTCTGTTTCAGGTCCGCCCAGAAATTATAAAAAATAAAAACAATGCCTAATTGGGTTATGACAAAAAAAAAAATGGAGAAGAAAATGTTATATATAAATATATACATGTTTTCAGAAATTGTTACGTTAGGTAACATTTGTTTTGTAAAATTGTTAGTTTATGTTAATATTTATAATGAAATCGACAAACACTTTCCTGAAGAGTGTAGGAATGAACCAAAATGACCTCAGGTCAGATACTACTACCATGCAGAGAATACATTTTCTTTTACCCTCTCTGTCTCTAAATAACTCCCAAGAACTAAGATACCCAAATCTATTCCCTTTTCTTTCTCTGCTACTATTTCTCTTTCCCCTACTCTCTCTATCTCCCTGACCCATGCTTGACCTAAAAGATTGGCCAGTCCCTCTCTGGCTTCTAAGCAGGCAACATGTGTTCTGTTGCTAGCAGACACTTAACACGAAAGTATGTAAAAATAAGAAAATAAAATATTCCTCTCAACGCTAATATTTGTATCCACTTCTTTGTCAATTATACCCACAAATATACTAAAATATTACAATGGTGACCCCGACAAAAAGGACATTACAACCTCAAGAAACGAACTAATTTTACCAGGACTGAAAGGAAAGAAACACATTTTTGAGTTTTCAGGAAAATATACAAGTAGCAGTTAATTTCACGTCACAAATGTTTTTAAAGAGAACCTTTGACGTAAGTAAAACAAACTACATTTTTTTCCCACCCTTCTTCATCCAAAAAAAAAAAAATACTTGAATATATATATTTTTACATACAAAAAAAAAAATGGAAGAAGCCTCCTTACAATAAAAATGCCGGATTTCATGGAAACGGCAGTGAATGGCTGGTTTTCCGTTCTGGAAGCCCAATTCCATCTGCGGAATATTACAAATTCAACAACAAAGTTTTATACGGTTATATCATCTCTGCCTGCAGAGGTGGTAGCTAAAATACCATATCACATTTTAGACGCAAAGAACTATGAGGAACTAAAATGCTCCTTAATTGAGGCTAATGAAAGAACAAAGCCTGAGTTGCTAGACAAATTAATGTCTACCAACACAATTACAGGCCGTCCATCTGCATACCTTCAAGAGATACTTTCTATAGCTAAAAGGATAGGTGTCGGCGAAGAAATTGTTCTTCACAAATTTCTACAGGCATTACCCGCAACAATTTCCCCCGTCATTGCCTCCCAATAAGAACTAAATTCATCCCAAATAGGAAAACTAGCGGACGAATTAATGCCCTTATTAAATAACATGAACAGCAATAGCATTCTCCACTCAGCAGCACACAGAAAGGAATAAAAACGTCCGTATACCGATAGGAATAAAACCCTACTTTCCAGTCCAAAAAACTAAAATATGCAGAGCACACCTCTACTTTGCCGAGCAAGCAAGAACTTGCAAACCGTGGTGTAAATGGCCAAAGAAGCAGAACATCAAAATTTTACCAAGCTCGCGTCCACCCACACCACCACCAACAGCCTCGGAAAACTAGTAGCGCGAACCATGTCTGTCCCCTTGAGTTCGCCGCTACTACAAATCAAAGCACGATTAGGGACAACCGTATTACAATTTATAGTAGACACTGGTGCAAGCCTCTCAATAATACCGGCGTCCGCGTTAAAAGGCGTGACGTTATACCCAACACCAGTATCACTCACCACTGCCAACGGAGAGAAAATACAATGCCACGGCCAAGCTAACCTGGAGATTGCAAAACCGAGCTTAAGAAGAACCTTTTCCTGGACATTCGTGGTCGCTGATATCACCAATCCCCTCCTCGGAATTGACTTTCTAAATAACTTTGGCCTCACTATCGACTGCAAAAACAGGACAATTTATGACCCAGCAACAACCACTAAAAAGAAGTTGTTAAACACTACTGCTCCTGTAAATGTGGTCATAAACGAAGCAAATATACCCACATTTATAAAAAACAGCTTAGATAAATACCCAGAAATTCTCTCTCCTCACACCAACAAAAACAATACCTACTGCGGTGTTTACCACAGAATCGACACAGGTAGTCACTCACCAGTTTTTGCTAAATCCAGACAACTGTCTGCTGAAAAGCTGACTGCTACAAAAGAAGAATTTAAGAGACTAATAAATGAAGGAGTAATAACCCCTTCAGACAGCGAATGGTCAAGCCCACTACATCTAGTACCTAAACAGAGTGGAGGATATCGCTGCTGTGGAGACTACCGCGCCTTAAACAGTATCACTAAAAGTGATAGATACCCCATCCCTAATATTAATTCTTTTACTGCTAAACTCGCTGATAAACAGCGATTTTCAAAGATTGATTTAATTTCAGCCTATCATCAAATCAAGATGCACCCCAATGATATTCCAAAAACTGCAGTTATTTCACCAATGGGACTTTATCAATATGAATTTATGCCGTTTGGATTAAAGAATTCTTCGGCTACTTTTCAAAGATATATGGACAGAATCTTTCGAGATACCGACTGTGTCTTCGTATATATCGATGATATCCTCATCTTCAGCGATGACGAACAATCTCATAAAAAAGATATTGACACAGTGTTTCGAATTCTACAAGAAAACAACCTAAAAATATCACTCTCCAAATCGATTTTCAACGTAACAGCCCTTGACTTCTTAGGCTTTAGAATTAACTCAAAGGGAATTACACCAACTGCAAATAAAGTAAAAGAAATAGAATCTTTTCCGTGTCCTAAAGATGCTAAAAGCCTACGCAGATTTCTTGGTATGGTAGGATTTTACAGAAAATTAATACCAGGATTCGCAAAGTTAGTTTTTCCTTTATCTGAGAGAATGCGACTAACACCGAAAGGATTAATCACCTTGAACACATTAGAAAAAGAATCCTTCTCTACCATGACTAAAATATTGGGTAAGCTAACGGAATTACCCCATCCTCAACCAAGTTGTACACAATATCAACTGGTCACGGACAGCAGCAAATATGCAGTAGGTGCTGCCTTACATCAAGTCGTTAATGGAAACCCTATACCAATAGGATTTTTCTCGAAGAAACTAACAGCAACACAGACAAGATATTCCACTTTTGATCGTGAACTTTTAGCAGCGTATTTGGCTGTATTACATTTTCGCCACCTCATAGAAAGTCGCGAAGTATTACTTCTAACAGACCACAAGCCAATATGCGGCGCATTTCACAGCCTAAAACCAGCAAAATCGGATAGGCAACAAAGACAACTAGCCATAATCACAGAATTAATCTCAGATATTGCCCATGTGAAGGGTGATCAAAATGTAGTAGCAGATTGTCTATCACGCCCAACATTTGCTGTACAGATCGATATGTACGACCTACCAGCACTTGCAGATGCCCAAGCAGCAGATACTGAAATACAGTCCTTCCCAGAATGAAAAAAATATACAATATCTGGAAAAGACCAATTTGTGTTGTGTGATACATCAACGTCATACCCCAGACCTTTTGTACCATGCACACTAAGAAAATCCATATTCGATAGTTTGCATTCAGTGTCACACCCAGGTATAAAATCATCTATAAATATGTTTAAGGCTAGGTTTTACTGGTCTAACATGGATAAAACCATCAAAGAATTATGTGCATCATGCACATCTTGCCAACAGGCAAAAATATATAGACACACAAAATCGCCAGTACAAACATTGGAAATACCGTCATCAAGATTCCATACTGTACACATCGACATAATTGGACCTCTACCGCCAGCAAAATGTTCCAACAATCCCTACATTAATCCATGTCGATATATTTTAACATGCATAGATCGAACCAGTCGATGGATAGAAGCGCAACCCATAGCAGATATTACGACACAAACTGTTGCAGAAGCGTTTGTAAATACGTGGATTACTCGCTTTGGTGTCCCACTTCATGTCATAACAGACAGAGGTACACAATTTGAAAGTGAATTATTCATGGAATTATAAAAAATTATCGGATTCTATAGGCTAAGAACAACGTCATATCATCCACAATGCAACGGACTTATAGAAAGAGCTCACAGAACCATCAAAGCAGCTACAATGGCCCGAAAAGAATCTTGGATTTCAGCCCTACCAATTGTTCTCTTGGGAATTCGAAGTATGCCCAACTACTCTAATTTTTCCCCTTTTTATGCGGTCACAGGTGCAAAAATGTTATTGCCACACCTAATGATAGATTCGGAAAACCCAGAAACAGTCACACAAGATTTTACTAGAGAACTACATAAAACCATGGCAAAATTTGACTTGACTGACTTTTCAGAGAAAAATCAACACAAAAATCTTACGTACCAAATCAACTGCAAACCTGTAAAAAAGTTTGGATTAGGATAGACCGCATTCGAAAACCGCTAGAAGCACCCTATTCAGGTTCTTACACTGTACTCGAACGAACAACAAAATATTTCCTTATAGAAACTAACCCAAACACGCATACACAAGTTTCAAGAGACCGTTTAAAACCTTACATTGAAAACAAGCAAAAATGTACACAAAATACAACTACCAACAAAAATAAAGAGCCTGATATTTTACCTCCTGAAGAAGTACAGGAACATAAAATAAAGACAACAAACTCTGGTAGGAGAGTCAAATGGAAAAAAGATAATGAATACTTTTATTATTACTAAAAAAAAAAAAAAAAAAAAAAATAACACTCCGTTATCTGGTAGGAGAGTATTGTAGGAATGAACCAAAATGACCTCAGGTCAGATACTACTACCATGCAGAGAATACATTGTTTCTTTTACCCTCTCTGTCTCTAAATAACTCCCACGAACTAAGATACCCAAATCTATTCCCTTTTCTTTCTCTGCTACTATTTCTCTTTCCCCTACTCTCTCTATCTCCCTGACCCATGCTCGACCTAAAGGATTGGCCAGTCCCTCTCTGGCTTCTAAGCAGGCAACATGTGTTCTGTTGCTAGCAGACACTTAACACGAAAGTATGTAAAAATAAGAAAATAAAATATTCCTCTCAACGCTAATATTTGTATCCACTTCTTCGTCAATTCTACCCACAAATATACTAAAATATTACAATAGATTAGCTCCACTGAGAAGAAACATTTTTGAATGTTGTAAAAAAACAAGTTTATTCTCTTTCTGTCTCGTTTTGGCTGGGGAGGAAGTGACGTAGGGCGTTTCTGATTGGTTGCTTGCTATTTTATGTTTAGCAGTAACAGTTGTAAGCATATGTCTGTTATTGTGCGCTTGGTTGAGAATCGCTAGCTGGAATACGTATTGTTCTGCTAGGGTTGCTTGGGCCAGTTAAGTGCCATACGTGATACACGCTTTGGACAATCATGTCTCGAAAGTAACATGACTGACTGGGCAGAAGATTATCCCGCAGTAGGTTGCCATTGCTTTCTGCGGTAGACTGGTTGCCAGCCAAGGCTATAGAACCCAATGAGTCCCGTTATTTAACCCATAACTGGAAGGAGAAGAGATAAATTATATTACATTATTATATTAAGTATAATTAGTGGGGGATCAGTTTATTACTTTATAACAATAGAAAAACCGATCTGCCACTTTATGCCCAGTAGAAGTTTTCATTATGTTTCCAGCTATTCAGTCTGTCACTGAAGTACCATACGTGATACACGCTTTGGGCGATCCTGTCTCGAAAGTGACATGACTGACCGGACAGAAGATTATCCCGCAGTATGTTGTCATCGCTTTCTGCGGTAGACCGGTTGCCAGCCAAGGCTATCGAACCCAACCTCTCCTGCTATTTAAACCATAACTGGAGGGAAGATACGGATTAGTACCTTTCCTAAGGTTATTTGTGCGTAAGTGAATACAAGAAATTCAACTGGAATTCGAACTCGGCTCCCTGATTTCTCGTTCCACGCCGATATCATCCTTATGTTAAAATACCCAAAACTTGTTATGACTACAGGGCATAACATTACTGATAAAGCGATGCTGCGCACATGTAGAAGTAGAACAAGGGCTTGTGGAGATGTTGTTAACGTTCCTACCTCTACATTTTTTGATCGTACCCACTGCTCCAATTCTTCTTCTCCTATGTGCCTTGTCTTTTCAGGACGTAGGCGATCATGGCTTTCCATGACCCTCTGTCCCTGGTGGCTCTTAGCACGCTTTCTCCTGTTACACCACCAAAACCCCGCTCTAGCCCATAAATCTAGAATATAAATGTATAGAAACTAGCGTGGCCACAAAATGAGGGATCAGTTTATATATTGATTATAATATAGTTTTGATCCCCCACTTTATACCCACATTATAATTGCTTATAAACAGTTGGCATATATCTTCTTCTATGTGCCCTGTCCTTTCAGGACGTAGGCGATCATGGCTTTCCACATCTCCCTATCCCTGGTGGCTCTTAGCACGCTTTCTCCTGCTACACCACGCAATCCCCGTTCTGTCATCCACCTGATCAGGTCTTTCAAATATGTTATCCGCTGCTTTTCAATGTCTCTTTTCCCTCTATCTGGCCTATTAGTAACAGATTCTCCAAGCCTTCCTTCCTCATTGCATATCCCAAGAACTTTAGCTGTCTCTTCCTGATGCTCAGTATTAATTTCCTTTTCGTTTCCATCCTTTCCAAAACCTCGTATTTTCTCACATGCTCGGTCCATGATATCCGCAGCATCCTTCTGTAGAACCACATTTCAACTGCTTCAAGTTTTTCCTTCATCTTCGAAAATATTGTCCAGCATTCACTGCCATATTAAAGAACCGACATCACATAGCAATCCAGTACTCTCCTCTTTGTTTCTAGTGAAATTGTCCTGTTTCTTAATACTTTACTCAACTTCTGGAATGCTTCTTTCGCCATGCCAATTCGCCTTCGGATCTCAGTGTCGCACTTTCCGAACGGTAGTTTTAAGGTGTCACATTTTATTTTATATTTAGTTCTTTTACCCTGTATTTAAACCGACTTGGCAGCTCAGATACACTTAATTTTTCACCGGCGCAATCTGGCTTCCTTGTGTCTCTTCTACAAAATAATTTCACGGTTACTGCTCCGATGAACCAATCCCTGGTGCTCTCTATATATGAATTTACTCGATCTACAAGATTAGCAACTTGGTCCCACCCTTTTACTGTGAAACCAATAAATTATAAACGCAAATTCTACTCCAACAGCTTCTTTTCTCGCACTTCCCGCCTGTGGAATTCCCTTCAATTTACTTGCTTCCCCGACAGCTACAATCTTCAAGAATTTAAATGTAAAGTCAATAGTCATCTATCTTACCAACCTGCATCCTCTCTCTCATGCTCCTTTCTCTGTCCACTCCACTCTCATCAGTATTCTCATCCTTCTCTTACCCACTTCCTGACACCCTCTATAACCGGTCACTGTTTTTATAACTTTCCTCTTATGTAACCCCCTGCAAAACAGTAGCAGTAAAATGTCTCGATTGGGGCGATATGATTATAAAAAACATTTTCTATCCATTTATATTCCAGAGACTGTAAATAAATTTAAAAGACATGCATGTGTAGCTAATCAGTATTTTATTGATCGATTGCTTCCTTTTCTACGGCTTATCATTGAACAAGAAATTATAATGTGGATATAAAGTGGGAGATCAATTCTACACCACAATCAGTATATAAACCGATCCCTCACTTTATGGCCACGGTCATCCTTCTCTTACCCTCTTCCTGACATCCCCTGTAACCTGTCACTCTTTCTCATAACTTTCCTCCTATGTATCCCCCTGCAAAATAGTGGCAGTAAAATGACTTGCTTGTCGCGATATGATTAAAAAAAAAAATATCAGTATTCTCATCCTTCTCTTACCCTCTTCCTGACATCCCCTGTAACCTGTCACTCTTTCTCATAACTTTCCTCCTATGTATCCCCCTGCAAAATAGTGGCAGTAAAATGACTTGCTTGTCGCGATATGATTAAAAAAAAATATCAGTATTCTCATCCTTCTCTTACCCTCTTCCTGACACCCCCTGTAACCTGTCATTCTTTCTCTAACTTTCCTCCTATGTAACCCCCTGCAAAACAGTATCAGTAAAATGACTTGCTTGTTGCGATATGATTAAAAAAAAAGAAGATATATTTTTGTCTAATAGCGCTGTCGTATCTTTGAGAAGGTGTTTATTTCGTAGTCTTTAATCACTATGTCTGCTCTATCTGCATTTATTAGTCTATTTTGTTTTTTTAATCATATCACCCCAAGCAAGGCGGTGACGCCACTGATGCGCATGGGACTACTTAAGAGTAAAATGATTGGAAAAGAGAAAGCCGGGAACCACATCCTAAACAGGAAACAAGGGATGAGCCTCTTCACCTGTTCAAAAGACGTGGGTGGAGTGTGAACCGGGCGATAGTTAAGTCCTAATTGTACGAGCCGCTTGGTTTTCTCTGACGGGCTCAAGGAGGAATTTCTATTATTATTTTTTTTTTAATCATTTCACTCCAAGCAAGGCATTCTACTGCCATTGTTGCGCAGGAGGTTACATAGGGGAAAGTGACGAGAAAGAGGGGTTAGTTATAGGAAATGTCGGGAGGAGGGTAATAGACGGATAAGAATACTGAGAATGGGGGTGGAGTGGATGGAGAAAAGAGCTTGAGAGAATGGATGCGAGTTAGTGAGATAGGAGATGTCTATTGACCTTACATTCAAATTCCTGGCGATTGTCGCTGTTGGGGAAGCAAGTATATGGAAGGGAATTCCACAATCGAAAAGTGCGTGAAAAGAAGCTGTTAGATTAGAAATTGCGGCTACATTTTATCGGTTTCTCTGTAAAAGGGTTCTACTAGTTTTCGGTATGTGGTACACTGTAACAATGACGTAATTTACAATTAACATACTGCACTAATTCATCCTGTTTTTCTTCCATTCCATCGTTGTCGAAATCGGACAGCCTGACCCGAAGTGGCCAGTTGTCACATTTAATTCCTGTTATTCATAAAGTACCGTATGCAATACATTGCAAACGCTACTTTATTAACTTTATTAACGCTAATCTATATATATAAAAGGCAATCTGTGAGTCTGTGTGGCTGTTCCCTACGCACGCCTACGTTTTCTCAGTTACGCCATTCAAACTTTCTAAGGACACATATCTACAGGGAAGCCAGGTCGACACATACTTTTTGAGTTTAAGTTCAGCAATTTTCCCTTTCGCACTTTTTGGCCAATGGAACCGATTGTTTACATTTGCTCCGTAAAACATCTAAGATCTAAGATGGTTGCTAGATTACGTCACAGAAATCCAATCACACCTGTCAAACTCGACTAAAAAAAAAAATGAGCCTTTAAATTTAATTTTTATTCCGACATTTTAAAAATTCATTTGGTCAACCAAAAAATGTGAATATTAAAAAAAAAAAGTGTTTTTTCAAACAAAAACAAAATATGTAAAAAAAAAAAAAAAATGCCAATAGTTAATTTAATTATTTAAGTCTTTTTTTAGATTTAATATTTCATAATTCAGAAAATAAAATTAAAAATAGTTTTTTTTTGCTAAATATTTAATGCAGGAAATCAACTGTCTGTAATTCGTGTGGCATAAATGTAACCTTTTCCTCTAAAATTAAATGTCTACATTTTTAAGTATTCTCCGAAAATTTCTGAAATTCATTTAGTCAACAAAAAATGTAAATATTTTCCCCGTAATTTTGAAACAAAAACAGACGCAATGTTGTTTACAATGTCACACAAAAGATCAACTCACGTTTGACGCAAAAAAAAAAAAAAAAAAAAGAAAATAGATTTTTTAATGGAATTTTTGAACAATTTTTAAACAACAATTTTTTATATAATTATTTTTTTTATGTAACTGAATCGGTATTAAATTGAGGCGGCTACTACAAGCATCTAATTAAAAAATGTTCTGAGTTGCACGGGCAACGCCGGGCTATCATGCTAGTTCTTGATATTTTAAATGTGTGAATCATTATGACGCGATGGTTAGCAAGTTTTTATTGGTAGATCAATTACAATCGAATAGTGAATCTGATATTCACTGGGTGCTCCATACTTTCGGCCATATTGTCGCAGCCTCCTGCTCCTGCTCCTGCTCCTGCTAATATTTAACAAACAGGCGATCTTGACCTCGTATGCAAAAATCAGCAACATGATGTCGCTAACCGCTGATCCCTTATCAACAGCGTTATTTCGGCAACATTGGCTTTCTGCAGTCCGGGGAGTAGGATCAGAGTGTATTATCTGTTCGCAGATGCTCTCTTTCTGCCGACCTGGTTTGAAAGTAATGACCAGCTCAGACAAGCTTTGTACCCAGTTACCGCGTTAGCCGGGGTTGGGTAATCTTTGACGAGTGGCCTGAGCGTACGCGCTCAGGTTCCCCACGTGAAAAACCGACCTTAGGAAGTGGAGTAAATCAAGAGTGTAGTATCTGTTCTCAAATAAATCAAGAGTGTAGTATCTGTTCTCAAACACTGACTTTCGGCTTTCCGGCCGCCTCCAGCTAGACGTACGCTTCGTTTCCGATTCATGGAGCGCATTACGTTTTATTTAACAGCCGGTCCAGCTTTAGGTTTGACTTTTCTTCGGAGGTGTAACGGTTTAGTTTGTTTGAGATCCCGTTACCCACGGTCGATACGGCAAAAGAGACGACGACGGTTCAAATCCGATTTTTTTTCTTAATCATTTCACCCCGAGCAAGGCGGAAATGCCACTGATGTGCGGGGGGCTACATAACTGTAGAAAGATTAATTAGAAGAGAATGAGGAATAAAAACCAGTTAGAAAGGAGCAATAGAAAGATGAGAATGCAGGTGTGATGACAGATACATAGGTGGAGAGAAAGGGAAGGATATACGGGGTGGGGAGAGAGCTAGAGTCCAATGGTTAATAGATGAGTATTGACATTGCATTTAAATTCTTGGAGGTTGTAACCACCAGGAAAGCAAGAATATGGGAGCGAGTTTCACAGGCGGGAAGTGCGAGAGAAGAAGCTGCAGGAGTAGAATTGTCGTCTGCATTTGGCTAACCTAACTGTGAATGGGTGGGACCCAGTTGCCAGTCTGGTTGCACGAGTATTTATAGAACAGACAAAGGGAGGCCACATTTCGTCGGTGTGGAAGTGGCTGTAGTCGAGCCGCCAAGTCAGTACCTATCACATTACAGACTCTCCTTTGGAGCCTGTCGAGAACACTGAGGTGTTGTGTGGCATTCGCACGTTCTATCGATCCTGCCAGACGCTGACGACTTTCCAAACTTATTCCTAATTTATTATATTTTTTATTTTTTTTTATTTTGATAGTTCATATTCTCGTTTATTATACTCACTTATATCCTTGATTATTTTCTTCACACATATTTTTCGGTTTTTCTTTCTTTATTTCTTTATTTTTATCTTATATTTTTATTCTCCTTCTCTTACTTTGTTCTTGATTTTCTTCACTTATATTTTTTATATTTCTTCATTTATGTTCTTCTTCATTTATGTTCTTCTTCATTATATTTATATTTTTCTTTATTTCTTCTCTTACATTCTTCTTCATTTTACTTATATTCTTCTTCATTTTCTTCATTTATATTCTTCTTCATTTTACATATATTCTTCTTTATTTTCTTCATTTATATTCTTCTTAATTTTATTCATATTCTTCTTTATTTTCTTCATTTATTTTCTTTCTCATTTTATTTATATTCTTCATAATTTTTTTCATTTATATTCTTCTTCATTTTATATTCTTCATTTTATTTATATTCTTCTTCATTTTATTTATATTCTTCTTCATTTTATTTATATTCTTCTTCATTTTATTTATATTCTTCTTCATTTTATTTATTTATTCTTCTTCATTTTATTTATTTATATTCTTCTTCATTTTATTTATTTATATTCTTCTTCATTTTATTTATTTATATTCTTCTTCATTTTATTTATTTATATTCTTCTTCATTTTATTTATTTATATTCTTCTTCATTTTATTTATTTATATTCTTCTTCATTTTATTTATTTATATTCTTCTTCATTTTATTTATTTATATTCTTCTTCATTTTATTTATTTATATTCTTCTTCATTTTATTTATTTATATTCTTCTTCATTTTATTTATTTATATTCTTCTTCATTTTATTTATTTATATTCTTCTTCATTTTATTTATTTATATTCTTCTTCATTTTATTTTTATTCTTCTTTATATTCTTCATTTATATTCTTCTTCAATTTATTTATTATCTTCTTTATTTTCTTCGCTTATATTCTTTATTTTCTTTCTTTATATTATTTTTCATTTTATTTATATTCTTCTTTACCGTTTTCTTTTATATTCTTATTCATATTATATTCTTCTTTATTTTCTTCATTTATTTTCTTTTTCATTTCATTCATATTCTTCCTAATTTTTTTTATTAATATTCTTCTTCATTTTATTTATATTTTTCCTCATTTTCTTCATTCATATTATTTTTCATTTTATTTATTTTATTCTTTATTTTCTTCATTTATATCTTTCTTAATTTTATTCATATTTTCTTTTATTTTCTTTATTTATATTCTTTATTCTTTATTTTCTTTATTTATATTCTTCTTCATTTTCTGTATTTATGTTCTTCTTAATTTTATTTATATTCCCATTTATTTCTTTCACCCATATTCTTTACATTTTCTTCATCCATATACTTCATTTTATTTATATTCTTCTTTATTTTCTTCTCTTATATTCTTCTTCATTTTATTTATATTTTCTTTTTCTTCATTAACGTTCTTTATTTTGTTCATCTTCTTTTTTAATTTTTCAAATATATTCTTCTTCATCTTGTTTAAATTCGTTTTTATTTATATATTCTTCTTCATCTTAAATTCGTTTTTATTTTCTTCGCTTATAGTTTTCATTTCATTTATATTTTTTATTTTCTTCATTTATATTCATTTTATTTATATTCATCTTTATATTTTATTTATATTTTTTTCTTCGTTTAAATTCTTCCTCATTTTCTTTATATTAGTCTTTATTTTAGTTATTTAAATTCTTCTTCATTTTATTTTTATTCTTTATTTTCTTTGCTTATATTCTTCTTCATTTTATTTATATTTTTCTTTATTTTCGTTATTTAAATCCTTCTTCATTTTATTTTTATTCTTTATTTTCTTCGCTTACATTCTTCTTCATTTTATTTATATTTTTCTTTTTTCTTCATTTATATTCTTCTTCATTTTATTTACATTCGCCTTTATTTTCCTTGTTTATATTATTTTTCATTTATATTCTTCTTTATTTTCTTCGCGTTAATTTCTTAAAAATTTTATTTATATCGTTTTTTATTTTTTTTATTTATATTATTCTTCATTTTCTTCATTTATATTTTCTGAATTTTCTATTATTCTTTATTTTAATTATTTGTGTTCTTCTTCAATTTATTTATTATCTTCTTTACTTTCTTCATTTATATTTTTGTCATTTTATTTATATTCTTCTTTTTTTCTTTCATTTATATTCTTCTTCATTTTCTTTATATTCTTCTTCATTTTCTTTATATTCTTTTTTATTTTCTTTATTTATATTCTTCTTCATTTAATATATATTCTTCTTTATTTTCTTCGCTTATATTCTTTTTCATTTTATTTATATTCTTCTTTATTTTCTTCATTCATATATTTTTCATTTCATTTATATTATTCTTTATTTTCTTCATTTATATTGTTCTTTATTTTATTATATTCTTCTTTATTTTCTTCGCTTATATTCTTCTTCATTTTATTCATATTCTTCTTTATTTTTTTGCTTATTTTCTTCTTCATTTTCTTTATTTTCTTTGTTTATATTCTTTTTTATTTTATTTTTATTCTTCTTTATTTTCTTCACTTATATTCGTTAATTTTTTTTTTCATCTGTTGTGGATTCTTGTTTAGAAAACCACACAATATAATAACAAAAACAGATATGAGAGGAAAAATGTAAGTCTATTGAATAAAAGATATACAACCTGTACACGGTTAGTAGATTCAGGAATACTTGTTAGTAGGAGTCAAATATATACAAGTAAGTCCCGGTATAGTTTATATTCTTGCTGACCAACTAGCGGCGGTAAACTGCTCTGACAAACACCAACTCTAGCAACAACCCGTTCTTTGTAGGCAGGATTATTTGTATAACATGGAAGAGTCCTTAGCGTGTAAATAGGGGTGACTCCCCAACAACCCCCTCCCTAGCTTCTTTTTAGCAAGGGTTAATATTTTTTTCGTTTTGGATCTATAATCAAAGGCTCTGTGAACTTCCGCTTCCTGTTGGTTCTTCTGATTTCCGTGTTAGCTTTTGATTTCGGGATGTTAAATACTTTAAAGATTTCCTCCATAGAATCTTCACATTCTAAAGGTGAGGAGCTTGGTTCTTCACCTCTTCTTTTTTGGATTTGATTCACGTGTCTTCTGTGCGTGAATTTTTTCCCTTTGATAGTATACATTACGCTTCCAATTCTGCTTAAAATTATTTTTGGCTCCCAATACGCCATATTGTTATTAAAAATTTTGAAATAAACTTTTTCCCCGGGTTTAAACGATCTTTTCACTATTGTAGATGTATTCCGATTATTGGTTTTACCTGGTAGTAATTTCTCGAAAACCGATCGGATTTTTCGCGCAAACATCACCTCGGCCGGTGACAGTCCTAAGAGTGTTCTGGTTTGCAAGTTTTTCCCGTAACTATCGGTGTGATAAATACGTTTTTTTTTTATTTTTTTTAATTTTTTGCGCGATTTCTATTGTGACTTTTTTATTTCTTGAAAATACCGCTTCCGTCAAGCTTTTTATATTTTTTGCAACAAGCATTCATGGGTAAATCCCATATATTAAATTATTATATCCAATCCGTTTCTACCAGGTTGTGTGTGTTTTTCGTTACGTAGATTTTCAATTTTTTTTTTCTTGAAAATACCGTTTTCGTCACGCTTTTTATTTTTTTTGCAACAAGTAATTTAACTTCCGCCATGTTTGTTGGTTTATTAATGTAATATCTGATCCCGAATCCAGTTGCAATTTTATTTTTTTATTCAGAATTTCCATTTCAACGTATCTTCTGGTGTTTTCATTATTATTTTCCACTCTAGCAGATCTTACCCTACTAGATTTATTTTTATTTCTGCATACCGTAGCTTTGTGGCCCATCTTACAACATGCTCGGCAATTTTTGTATTCAAAAAGACAATCCTTAAACCAATGCCATCCACCACATCTGTAACATGCAGAAGGGGACGGCTTGTTTTTTACTGGATTCTTGTCAACCGTAGTGCTGTATTTTTCTCGTTGGCATTATAATTTAGATTTGTCTGTGGGGAGGGTACAAAACGTAAATTTCTTTTTACCTTTCGAATGTACGCTACTCCTGACTCTTCAATGTTCTTGCTATTTTTCTTTATGCTAAGGCATTTCTGGCAATCTTCTGACAATTCTTGTAATGTTAGACCTGGCTCGTTTTGCAGTTTGGTCAGCATGAGTTTCCTCATTTCGCGGTCTTTAGCAGCAACTAGTCCTTGGACAAATATGAGACACTTGAAATTGTCTGGAGTAAGTTCCGACAATTTAAAATCGTCACAATGTTTATTGACGACAGCTGCAAAAGTAGAATAGTCCTCGTTTTCTTCTTTTCTGATATTAAGGCATTTCCACCTTTTATGGAACAACGAGATTTTTAGGCTAAATAGCTCTGTGAGGCCTGTTACTGCCTCATCGAACGTTAGATCATTCGTTTTTTTAGGGAGAATATAGTCTACGAACTTGATGTGTTCGTCTGCGCCTAATTTCCTGAGTAGAAGTCTTAATTTTTTTCTTCTCACTCCAGTGCTGATAGTCGATATTAAAAATATCATCGTATCGCCTGTAATAATTTTTATCTTTCTTAATTGAGTATTTCAAAATTTCAATCGCGTTCCACACCGCATCTTGTGAAAATGTCTCCTTCTTCTCGGTGTTTCTATCCAGGGCTGTGCTTGTTAATTTTAATAACAGTTCTTGCAGTTGTGATTGTCTTTCCTCGTTTGCCTTTTGTATTTTAATTTGTCGTTCTTCAATTTGCTTTTGCATTTCTATTTGTCTCTTTTGTATTTCTGTTTGTCTTTCTTCGTTAGCCTTTTGCATTTTCATTTGTCTTATTTCGTTGGTCTTTTGCATTTCCATCTGTTTTATTTCTAATTGCTGTTGTTGTCTGGAAACGTTCATTAGAATAATGAAAATCATTTATAATTAGGAAATTTTTGGCAAAAAAGCAACCTTTAATCTGCTGTAGATGAAACTCAGAAAAGGCCAACTTCAAGGAGGAAACTATGAGGTGGAAAACTACGCGAGAAGTGAAAGTATAGCAAATATGACAGAGTAGGAATATTGATACGTTGAGAACTGTGCAAATAACTTGCTTTCGACCATCTAAAAAAATGTTATCAGCCCTAGAAAGATTCCTCAGATCAACTACTTCAACTTAACGAAAAATACTTGATCTGGTAATTTTGTAAATAAAGAAAATAGGACTTGACTGTAGTCGCCGACCAAAAGGCAATTGAAAGTGAAATATTATGAGAAATGTTACCAGGACGTTGCCTTGGAGATAAGAAAAATGTTGAGCATGAAAAATAAAGTTCTCTTAACTGAAGTACTTGGAACTGTGTGAGAAAGGCTAGATGAGTAAATAAGAATTGATACACTCTGCGAGAATACAGAAAAAAGGTGCCGGAGAGACGAAAAAACTTGCTATCAATTTAATCAATAGTGATAACGAAGAAAGAATTGATATTGTCTTTCTTCAGTTCTTTTTATAATTTCGAGTATTCCCTTTTGAAAATCTTCCCTTGTTTTTTTGTTTTTTTCGGTATTAATGTCAACAACTTGCTTGTGGTCGACTTGTTTGAGTCAGTTTGTAGCACATTTTGTTAAAAGTGATTCAGGAGGGAGAAAAAGATTCGTCACAATTTTGTTGTGCGACTTGTGCACGAATCTGTTTCACCAATTTGATGTTCTTGACTCCTCTTATGTGATTTTCGAGGTCCTCGACGCTAAGTTTTTTTTCCCCTTGGTGTTATGCGTAAGTTCATTCTTTTTTGTCGCCTATTTGCTCTTTACGACTGATGTGACAACGTTTTTTTCCCCTCCATTTGCACTTGTTAGAATTCTAGTCGCCAAATTGTTGTTTGGCGAGAATGTATTTTTTCTCTGCGTGAACTTGTACGAATCTTTCGTCGCCAAATTGTTGTGGCGACTGACGTAAAACACGTATTTTCCTCCGCGTGAACTTATACGAATCCTTCGTCGCCAAATTGTTGTTTGGCGACCGTATTTTTCCTCCGCGTGAACTTCTTCAAATCTTCGTCGCCAAATTGTAGGGAATTCTTGTTTAGAAAACCACACAATATAATAATAACAAAAACAGAGACGAGAGGAAAATTTAAGTATATTGAATAAAAGATATACAACCTGTACACGGTTAGTAGATTCAGGAATACTTGTTAGTAGGAGTCAAATATATACAAGAAGTAAGTCCAGGTAATAGTCCATATTCTTGCTGACCAACGAGCGGCGGTGCAACTGCTCTGACAAACACCAACTCTGACAACAACTATATTTAGTTGTCCCTTCCAGTAAGGGCAACATGTGATACATGGTTAGTTATGACTGGGATTTCCGAGCTATATGGCCCGGCCAAAAAATACCTGTCTATTTTTCCCCAGTCGTGCTTCTACCCTTCGGCGGAACCACGACTGGGTTATTGCTCTCTGCTCGGAAGCAGAGAGCGCCCTCTACCCGAAGGCAGAGAGCTGACAGTGTTATCGTTGAAGAGTCTCAGCAACTCTGACAACAACAACCCGTTCTGTGTAAGAAGGTTTATTTGTATACCATGGAAGAGCCCATCGAGTGTGTAAATAGGGGTGATTCCCAAACATCAACCATATTCATTTTCATTTTATTTATTTTCTTCATATATATTCTTCTTTATTTCTTCGTTTATATTCTTCTTCTTTTTATTTATATTTTTCTTGATTTTCTTCATTTATATTTTTCTTCATTTCATTTATATTCTTCATTTTATTTATATTCGTCTTTATTTTCTTCATTGATATTTCTTTTCATTTTATTTTTATTCTTCATTATTTTCTTCATTTGTTTTCTTCATGTTATTCATATTTTTCTTTATTTTATTCGCTTGTATTCTTTTTATTTTATTTATATTCTTCTTTATTTTCTTTATTTATATTCTTCTTAATTTTGTTCATATTCTTCTTCATTTTCTTCATTTATATTTTTCTTCATATTATCATATTCTTCATTATTTTCTTCATTTATATTCTTCTTTATTTTTCTCTGGTACATGATTTTTTTTCTTCGGTTATATTCTTTTTTTATTTTCTTTTTTTATGTTTTTCTTCATTCTCTTGTTTTTTTTTCTCTTACATTCATCTTCATTTTCTTCATTTATATTTTTCTTCATATTAACAAATTCTTCATTATTTTCTTCATTTATATTCTTCTTTATTTTTCTCTGGTATATTATTTTTTCTTCGGTTATATTCTTTTTTATTTTCTTTTTTATGTTTTTTTTTTCATTCTCTTGTTTTTTTTTCTCTTACATTCTTCTTCATTTTCTTCATTTATATTCTTATATATTTCCTTCTTGTATATATCTCTTATTTTCTTCTCTCATATTCTTCTTTTATTCTTCGTTTACATTTTTCATTTTCTTCAAATATATTCTTCTTTGTACTCTTCTCATATGCTTTTTTATTTTCGTCTTTTATATTCTTGGTTTTATTCTCTTATTCTTATATTCTTGTTTTTATTCTCTTATTTTTATATTCTTGTTTTTATTCTCTTATATTCTTATATTCTTGTTTTTATTCTCTTATATTTTTATATTCTTGTTTTTATTCTCTTATATTTTTATATTCTTGTTTTTATTCTCTTATATTTTTATATTCTTGTTTTTATTCTCTTATATTTTTATATTCTTGTTTTTATTCTCTTATATTTTTATATTCTTGTTTTTATTCTCTTCTTATTATTTTTATTTTTATTCTTGTTTTTATTCTCTTATATTTTTATATTCTTGTTTTTATTCTCTTATATTTTTATATTCTTGTTTTTATTCTTTTATATTTTTATATTCTTGTTTTTATTCTTTTATATTTTTATATTCTTGTTTTTATTCTTTTATATTTTTATATTCTTGTTTTTATTCTTTTATATTTTTATATTCTTGTTTTTATTCTTTTATGTTTTTATTTTTATATTTTTATACTTGTTTTTATTCTTTTATATTTTTATATTCTTGTTTTTATTCTTTTATATTTTTATATTCTTGTTTTTATTCTTTTATATTTTTATATTCTTGTTTTTATTCTTTTATATTTTTATATTCTTGTTTTTATTCTCTTATATTTTTCTCTAGTTTTTCACTAATATCATTCTTTGTTTCTTCACTTATATTTTTCTTTTTTACTACATTATTTCTTTCCATTATATTTTTCTTGTTTTTCTTCATTGATATTTTTTATTTTCTTCTCTTATATTCTTCTTTCTATTCTTCACTTATATTATTTCTTCGTTTTCTTTCATTTTTCTTCTCTTTTCTTCTCCTTTATTTTCATCTCTTATATTTTCTTTATTTTCTTCTATATTCTTCTTTATATTTTTCTTCGTTCTTATTCTTTTTCTTCTCTTTTCTTCTTCTTTATTTCTTCTCTTTTCTTTTTCTTTATTTTCTTCTCTTATATTTTCTTCTATATTCTTCTTTATATTATTTTTTCTTCTCTTATATTTTCTTTATTTTTTTCTTATACACTTTTTATTTTCTTCATCTGTACTCTTCTTTTTCTTTTTTTCTCTTATACTCTTTTTCCTTCTCTTTCGTTCTTCTTTATTTTCTTCATTTTTCTTCTTCTTTATTTAGGCAGATATAGTGACACATTTGTAATAGCAAGTGAATGGATGACAATCTGGAATGTGAAGAAAAGTGTCCCTTGGGGAGGAAAGGTTGAGAATATAATGTGAATAAGAATAGATTCAGTGATTATTTTTGTTAGTCGATTAATGTTGCTTAAACATTTCAATAATATTTGTTCCTTATGAATGAGGTACCTTAAAATTACGATGTGTAGTTATAATAATGGATGTTGTAGTGCAGTGGATATCCTCTTGGAACGCGAAATCAGGGAGCAGAGTTCGAATCCCAGTTGAATTCCTTGCATTCACTTTCGAACAAATACCCTTGGGAAAGGTATTTATCCATCACTTCCCTCCAGTTATCTGTTAAATAACAGGACAGATTGGATTGTTTAACTTCTGTCGGCAACCAGTCTACTGCAGAAAGTAATGGCAACCTACTGCGGGATAATCTTCTGCCCAGTCAGTCATGTCACTTTCGAGACATGATCGCCTAAAGCGTGTATCCCGTATGGCACTTAACTGACTGACTGAATATAATAGTTGGAAACATAATTAAAACTTCTACTGGGTATAAAGTGGGGGGTCGTTTTTTTATTGTTATAAAGTAATAATCTGACCCCCCCACTAATTATAGTTAATATAATAATGTAATATAATCTCTTCTCCTTCCAGTTATGGGTTTCATATTAGGACAGATTCAGTTCTATAGCCTTGGCTGGCAACCAGTCTACCGTAGAAAGTAATGGCAACCTATTGTGGGATATTCTTCTGCCCAGTCATAGCTGGGAGAAGAAGAGATCAATTCATCTTCTATGTGCCCTGTCCTTCAGAATGTAAGCGATCATGGCTTTCCACATATCCCTATCTCTGGTGGCTCTTAGCACGCTTTCTTTTGTTACACCGCCCCAACCCGGCTCTGCTATCCACTAGCTCAAGCCCATAAATCTAGAATATAAATGAATAGAAACTAGCATGGCCACAAAATGAGAGATCAGTTCATATAGTGATTATAATATATATTTGATCCCCCATTTTATAACCGCATTATAATTTCTTATAAACAGTTGGCATATATCTTCTATGTGCCATGTCCTTTCAGGATGTAGGCGATCATGGCTTTCCACATCTCCCTGTCCCTGGTGGCTCTTAGCACACTTTCTCATGTTGCACCATGCAACCCTCGTTCCGTCATCCACCTGATCAGGTTCTTCAAATATGTTATCCGCTGCTTTCCCCTGTCTCTTTTTCCCTCTCTCTGGCCTTTTAGTATCAGGTTCTCCAAACCCTCCTTCCTCATTGCATGTCCCAGGAACTACAGTTGTCTCTTCCTGATGATCAGTATTAATTTCCTTTTCGTTTCTTTCCTTTCCAAGACCTCATCATTGCTCACATGCTCAATCCATGATATTCGCAGCATCCTTCTGTAGAACCACATTTCAGTTGCTTCAATTTTTTTCCTTCATCTTTGATGATATTGTCCAGCATTCACTGCCATATTGAAGAATGGACATCACATAGTAATCCAGTACTCTCTTATTTGTTTCTAGTGAAATTGTCCTGTTTCTTAATACCTTACTCAACTTCTGGAATGCTTCCTTTGCCATGCCAATTCGCCTTCGGATCTCTGTGTCGCACTTTCCGTCTTCTGTTAGAACACTTCCCGGGTATTTAAAGTTTAGTACTAGGATTTCCTTTTCTTATTTTCTCTTTCATTCATTTCTCTCTCTTCTTTTCTCTTTCACTTATTTTCTTTTGTTATTTTCTCTTTTATTTAATTCTCTTTCTTATTTTCTTTTTCACTTGTTTAATTCCCTTCTTTTCTCCTTTACTTTTTCATTGTCTTGTTTTCTTTTTCATTTATTTCTCTCTTGTTTTCTCTTTCATTTGTTTCATTCACAACTTTTCTCTTTCACTTAATTTCTTTTTTCTCTTTGATTCATTTCTCATTCTTATTTTCTTTTTCACGTGTTTCATTCTCTTCTTTTCTCATTCACTTACTTCCTTTTCTTTTTTCTGTTACATTTATTTCTCTCTCTTATTTTCTCTTTCACTTATTTCCTTTTCTTATTTTCTCTTTCATTTATTTCTTTTATCTTTTCTCCTTCACTTATTTCTCTTTTTTATTTTCGCTTTCATTTATTTCTCTTTTTTCTTTTCTCTTTCACTTATTTCCTTTTCTTATTTTCTTCTCTTCCCCCCACCTAACAAATATATTTTTCCCACCCCAAAATCTTTCACATTTGTTGTGTTTTTCTCCAATCCTAAAAAAATATTTTATTTTATCTTTCGTATCAGATGAAAGTTTTATAAAAACTGCAAATGGATCGACCACAATTCGTTGTGATCAGAATTCTTTTATTATAACAAATGAAACGAAATATTTGGATTGCAATGATCAACGTTCTTGTGTGATCCGTTGGCCCCACGTTGTACATTATGTTTGCATAAAACGTAAGTATGCTTAATTTCTTTCAAACTCCACCGATTTCATTTACATCGACTTTTGTTCAATAGAAAGTGAAAACATTTACTTTTATTTTAAATTTGAAACGTGACTTCATTTTTGAGGATAAACATATTTTTTCAATGAAATTAATGATAAAACTGTTTTTTAAGAATACGAAAAAAATGAATTTTTATTTGTCTGAATGAAACCATTTATTTTATGTTATCAAATTTATTTTATTTTTTTCTAAATATAAATATCAGCAGTAAATATTTTTGCAGAAATTTCAAATTACAACATAATAAATAATATGAAATATTATTTAAATGCGTAAAATAATAAGAGAAACATTTATTTGATCTGATAGAGTTCGATCAATAATCCAACACACTTAGGACTGCACAGACCATTGCCAGGCTATAGAAATGATGGATGTCCCTGATAGCAAAACACTACGCCTCCTTGGCCTCAAACTCTCAGCGGACCTCAAGTGGAATGGCTATATCGAATCCATAGCTAAATCCGCTGCTAAGAAGGTTGGTTCACTGTGCAGGGCTAGGAAGTTTTTTTCTCGTCTGAATCCATCCTGCACATATACAAATCTACCATCCGCCTCTATATTGAATACTGCTGCCACAAATATCAACAGTAAATATTTTTGCAGAAATTTAAAATTTCATAATATATAATACAAATGAAACATTATTTAAATGTGTAAAATAAAAGAGAAACATTCTTATAAATTCCGATCTATAATCCAACACAATTGGGACCAAACCATTGCCAGACTACAGAAATGATGGATGACAGCAATCATCCCTAAAATATATCCTATGTAAACATAATCCTGACAGCTCATTCCACATATATATTGTTATGTTATCAATGCAGGAACAAAGCTTAAAATGGGAAAATAAACAATCCTTAATGCTTTCAAATAATGTTTTCATTGTTTTGTTCACTACAAAACAAGATCTAGATCTAAAATTCAAATGTTAGGCATTGATTTTGTCAGAAAATAAGAAAGACAGGAATTTACAAACTTTGTTTAACACATCGAAAATTCGTCAAATTTCACACCTATGTGCAAAATGTTTTCCGACTAATAGAAAACTAGGAAACATTTAAAAACAAAACTCAAATAATCTTCAATTATCAGAAACAAATTATTTTACGGGCCCTTTTCGCAAGTCGACACGAATTTTATTCGCCGTCTAATGGAAAGGCCAGAAACTTACCCGAGAGTGAATTCCCAAATGATCTTTTCGAGTCCCACAAACGAAATAAAGGATGAGTCAAATCGACTGTTGCCAGAGAGAAAAGAAAAGAAAAGAAGAGCGTAATTAACGCGTACCCTTGACAAGCGATCATATTATTACATCCCTCTTTCTTTCTCACCTTATTCCTCTTCATTGTTCATCCGTCTGCATTTTCATATACTTGATAACATAACGGAACTCTTTAGAACTGAACAATTACTTCTCCTACCCCAAAGACAACACTCATACCTACGCCCACACAAGTTACTACTACGAACTCTTGATACCCTTAACTCCTTACTACTGTTTCTCATTGAAAATTAACTTCTACCAATTCATGTTATTGTTTTTGATTAATAAATTTATATTTAAACATACAAAAGATATACTTTTATTCTTCCACAAATCCACACCATCTGATAACAATTCTGGATAAGAACCTGCAAGTTATAGAACGTTTGTTTATGTTTGACACAAGGCCAATTTAATAAACATTCAACCATCTCCCTATTTCTACAGTTTCATGAAATACAAAGTCTAAAATAAAAAGAACTTAAAACCAAAACTAATTTATACTTACTATGCAGTTATATGTAAGAACTTAATAAAACCGTACCATAAAAAAACTCTGCTACTGTTTTCTTCTGCGGAAAATTGTAAACAACGTTTGGCGTTGCTCTTGTAGCTGCTTAATGAAATTGTTGGGGCGCTCTCCACCTTTGTCTACTGTAATGGCCTGTTCTAAGCACTACATAAAGTAGTAGTAATGATACCTCGAGGAGTACCTCGGAAGTCAGTCAAGTGAACGCGTCAGTCGGGTATTTCCGGTATTGGACCGGAAGTGTTTCTATTTGTCAATCTCTTACGTCTCTACGACAATACGTTCTAAAACCCTTGTTCTGTATTCTACTAACGGCATCTTTTGTAAATACTTCTCTTCCTGGTAATACACCTACTTTATACAATTACGTTATTTGTATTTATTGTACAATAATTCTGTACATGCAACATAACAGAAATAAAGGTGACTCTTAAAAAAATGTCGGAAGACTGGAGTGGCGAGACCATACAGTATCAGATTTTAAAGGGTTTGAAGTCGTAGGGTGATGGTTAATGTTCCTTTGATTCGGCCTTGTGTCATACATAACCGAACTCCCTACAGCTTACAAGTTTTTATCCAGAATTATCATCAGGTTAATCAGAAGTTTATTATCAGAAGGTTTTCATCAGAAGGTTGGTTCGTAGGTTGTAGTGTGAAAAGTGTGGAAAAGTGTGGAAGAATAAAAATATACATTTTTCATGTTAAAATAGAAATTTATTGATAGAGAAGGATAACATGAATTGTAGCAGTTAATGTTCAATGAGAAAGTTAAAGGTACCAAGAATGTTCGTAGCAGTAATTTGTTGAAAGAGTATATGCGTACGTACGTATGTATGTATTAGCGTTTGTTCAGTAGGAATGTCTCTGGATGGAGAAGAAGTAAAAAGAATCAGCACAAGAGAAAGAAGGAAAAAGAGGACACATGTCCGGGTCACTTGAAGCTTCTCCCGTAACATTTTATCTTGTCGTCTCAGCTGCTTCCATCCCAGACCCCGACTGACTGGCGCTGATCTGAGCCTTTTATTTCGGTGCCTCCACTAAATCGCGAAAAAATCTGCATAGTTAAACTATATTTTTGAAAATAAAAATTTCTCTTGAAACTTTTTTTTTGTTATAATTGGAAGTTAAATGATTAACTTTACTATTTCCAGTCAGCAAAATACACTGGTTTATTTCAAACAGAAATTATATTGATTGGAATAAAAAAAGTTTGAGATTTTTTCAATTTTCCGCCATTTTTGAGCGATCGACACATTTTTGTAAACAAAAGTTAATTCTCGGTTTTAAAAATCTTGCAAAAATAAAATATACATCTGTGCCACATTATTTTTGGAAAATAAGGACATTTTATGTTAAATTATAGCGTGAAATTTACAATAAAACTATTTCTTAATCACAAATTTGAACTTTTTGACTTGTACGAGCCGTAAATCAAGATCGTGTTGACAGGTTCTTGATTAGTGATAAAAATGTATGGCGTTCAGTAAGGACACAATTATACACATTTTCTTTTGGGTAAGAGAGGAGACTCTAACCTTTTAATTTGCACATAGAAATTACCATACAAAAAAAAAATCAAATGCACAAATGAAACATTATTTTAAAAATACGTGTGTATAACGATTTTTATTAAACTTTTCAATTTTGATAGGCAATATAATCATCAATTCTTAACTAAAAAAATAAGCGCAACAATTTTTCTTAAAGATTATAAAAATATTTTTAAAACTTTATAAATTATTATAATAAAAAAATTGAAAACAATTCTTTTAAAATTTTATTCCTAATCGAAAAAAAAAAATTTTTCAGACTATAATGTCCTTAATTATTATTATTTATTCCAGCGATTAAACGCTCATCAAATTAAATTGTATCAGGGTTTTATTGCATTTTTTATTTTACTCTTTGGAGCAGATTTTTAGATAGTGTTGTAAAATCTAAAATAAAAAATAGATGATTTATATTCCCCAATGAGTCCTGCGTTTAACTAAAAAAAAAAAAGAAAGTTTAACGACCAATTAAAATTTATTAAAATTTCATGGATTTACGTTGAGTGAGGGTAACAGAGGTACAAAGTATATATTTTTACCAAGATTTTTAAAAAAATCATAATTTAAAAAATTATTTAATTCATTTGTGAATGAGTACTGAAAGTTTCCTTAAAATCCGACAATTATTTGATTTTTTTGCGAGAATTTCAAATTAAAGTTTTTGTCACGGAAAAAAGTGGGTGATGCAATTATAGCGGTTGCTATGTTTTTCACACCCACATACACTCCAAGTCTTTTACTCGTCTGCGATTGACTAATAAATCACTACTGTTTTTGTATGGGACAATTTATTAATCGCAGTCGCCTTTGAATCTTTCGGCTCTGAAGCAGCTGTTTAATATATGTGTGTGGTGATTGGTTAATTTTTAGCCAATCACATGTTCTTAATGTAAAATTCAAGTTTTCCCGCGCTACTTTCTGGAGCCTCTGTCTTTCTTTAAAAGTGGCTACTTTTCGCAAGTTCAGTAGTAGACACCAGGTTGCTAAAGGAACCCACGTAAATCTGCTCAAACATTTTTAACGCACACACAGACACAGAACTTTCTAATCACAATTTTCTCTCAACATTTCGCCAAGAACTTCTTTTGAACTTTTGACCAAAACTTGTGTTATACCCAATCATATTCAAAGTAATTGTATTCTTATCTCTAACACTTATAAAAAATCTTTTCAGCACAGGAAAGAACTTTCTCCGCTGAGTTGACTTTGATCAACGAGCAGTCAAAGGGGAACAACTTTTTCGACTTACTCTATGTGTACTGGTATCACATGCTTTGTTTTGTTCAATGTTGTATTTGATTGAATATATATATATATATATATATATATATATATATATATATATTTGTTGGTTACAAATTGGAGTTGTGTTTATTATCTTGAATTGTATGTTGGACGAGTCGTAAGATAAATCGTAAAGGACCCTAAAATCCTCTACACAATCATTACGTTTTCCATTGTAAACAGTCGTAACGTTTGTTTAACCGCTAACTCAAATTAAAACAAAATTTTCTAATAAAATTTATAAAATGTTAGAAGGGATTAAAAAATTTTAAAAAATTTATTAAAAAGTACGTTGATCTTTTCTCTTAATAATAATATAAACATTTTGAGGGAAACGGTTTGTTTTATTAAGTTTGGGACCTTTTTTTATTCATGCTCTGCTGTTTTTTAGTGGAGGTACCTATTTTTATTATCATTTTCGCACTGGATCGCTAAGTTGCAATTCGCTTCCATTGGTCAGAAAACCAGTTTAACATCTACTTGCGAAATCCGGTTTAACTTTTTGTTTAAGTACATGGTCAATCCTTTTTCTATTTGGGAAAAACCAGGATTTCACACGTCATTGTGAATCTTTGCAACAGTAATGAAGAGAGTTGATTTCGATTCTTAATTTCCTATGTCTACAGGTTCAGACTGGAATGTAATATTAAATGTTGCAGTTGTTTTTGTTGTTGTACTTTATATTTTTTAAAGTTTTATTTATTTCTTTATTTCAGAAAAATTTAAAAAATCAACCTGCACTCAATTGACACGACTCGATGCAAAAGTTACTCGAACTGGCTGCTACGTTGGAAACTTCACTGAAAAATTTGAAATCATTTTACCAAATAACATGAACGTGTTCCATTTTTTTGTACTTTATAAGATACTTTCACTTTATAAGAATGAAAAATTGATTAAATATTATGCACTTGACTTTTGTAAATGCAATTCTGCATGTCGAGCGAATATAGATGGAGATACTAGGATACTTGTTAAAGGTAAAGTGTTCGATTTCTTTTCCCCAAATTTTTATTATTAGGCTGTCCCAAAAGTTCGTAAACACTTGCGAAATGGGTCTATCTGGTCCAGCACAATCGAGACAAGCGATGGGTTCAGAAAGGGCAAGAGACACCGTCGGTTCCAAAACAAGATCGATTCGGCAAGAAAGTCATGTTGTGCGTTTGGTGGAACTTTGAAGGAATCGTGTATTTTGAGTTGGTTTCGAATGGCTGTACCATCTGTGGCGAATTGAGCGGGTCTACGAAAAGTTGAAGCAAAAGTACCCGGCTTTGATCAACCGAAAGCGCGCTTTGATGCAGCAGAACAATGCCAAGCCACACACCGCCAGAAAGACCAAAGACAAGTTTGAAGAGCTGAACGGCGTTTAGGTTCTGCCACATCCAGCCTAGAGTCCTGACGGTGCTTCATCAGATTACGGCCTTTTCAACTGAATGCAACAGTTTCTGAAGGGCTGACGATTCGACTCGTTTGATGAAGTCGAGGAAGCGTGTCAAGAATTCTTTGATTCGAAGCCGGCTGAATGATACTTTGACCACATCCGAAAGCTTGCAGATCAATGGCAGAAAATCTTGGAAAATGGTGGTCTTTATTTTGAGAAATAATTTTTGTTGTTTTTGCGAGTAAAATTTCAATTTTTTGCAAGTGTTTACGAACTTTTGGGACAACGTAATATTTAAAAATATTCTAACACAGATTTTTACTATCAATTTTGAAAAGATAAGATGTTCAGGGGACAATTTTCTTAATAATAAACGAACTTTCTTTTCACAATTCCAATCCATTTTTAAGATCCCTTCGTATCTTCTATAATAACCTGGAAAAGTTATCCCTTCGTCTGGATTGTATAAAAATTCACTAATTGAATTAGCAACAGCATCTGGAGTGAATCAATCTGATAATTTTCTTCCGCAGTCTTATTAAATAATGATTTTAAAAAAATCTATTGTAATTGTAATTGCTGTTGGTGTTGATGTTTTTGTTGCTGCAATTGTTGTTCTTGTTGTTGCCTTTTTTTTAGCGCCAATATTTGAATCATGAATGATTTTAGTTCTTCTCTTTTCCTGTTATCTGCTGAATATTTCGTAGATCAATTTTTGAATAACTCTAATTTCTTGTAGTTCTGTGAATATGACGTCTCTTTGGTGAGGTGATTGTAGAAGTAGGGAGATGTTTAATGTTTATTAAATTGGATTGTGGTAAACATAACCAAGCTTCCTACAACTTACAGGTTTTATGCAGAATTATCTGTAGGTTATCAGCAGGTGGATTTGTGGACGAATATAAAAGTATACCTTTTCTATGTTTAAACAGAAATTTATTAATAGAATAGAATAACATGAATTGGTAGAAGTTAAGCGTTCAATGAGAAACAGTAGTAAGAAGTTAAGGGTATCAAGAGTTCTTAGTAGTAACTTGTGTGGATTTAGGCAGGAACGTATGTATGTATGTATGTATGTATGTATGTATGTAGGTAGGTATGATGGTAGGAATGTCTTTGAAGTATTCGCTCAGTCTTTAAGCGTTCCGTTCGGTTGTCAAGTATAAAAAGAGACAAACGCATGAACGAAGAAGAGGATGGGAGATGAGAGGTGAGAGGAAAATGAGAGGTAATAATAGGGTACTTGTTAATTACACTCGTCATCTTCTCTCTGCCGACAGTCGCGTTTGCTCCGTTTTTTATTTCGTTTGTGGGGATTGAAAAGATCATTTTTAGAATTCACTCCCGGGTGTGATTCTGGCCTTTCTATTGGACTACAAACAAACTTCACGTCGGCTCACGAAAAGGGTCCGTAAAAACAAGTTGTTTCTGATAATTGAAGATTATTTGAATTTTGTTTTTAAATGTTTCCTAGTTTTCTATTGGCCGTAAAACATTTCGCATCAAGCTGTAAAATTTCACGAGTTTTGTTTCGGATTCACTTTTGCGTGTGTGCTAAGCAAAGTTTTGTAAATTCGAGTAAATTTGTTTATTTCTAACAAAATCAATGAGTCAGTTCTTAGCATTTAAATTTTAAAATCTAGAATTTGTTTTGTTCAATATTTGGTAAATAGTAACTGAATATCTTATGACGACGTTTACGATACGTATAGAGTTTTGTTTGTTTTGTCTTTCCGCCTAAGTTCAAACGAATAATCGTCGCCATTATTATGAAGACACACATACTAGACTAGAAATAACGCCTTCGAAGAAAACTGTCAAACCATTTTCTCTGTTCATTATATATATATATGGATTCGATAGGGATCGCAGGTTCGAATCCTGCTGAATGACACACATTTTCGTAATAAAAATGTATCGTAAATAATCAGGCCAGTAGATATAAATATATAATACTGTTTAATTAAAAACAGAATATCTACTTAAATACGAGTATTGACAAAAAATAATGTTCAAACAATTCATTTCATATATATATATATAATCGTGTCTCCCCATGTTACTGCCACTGTTGTGCAGGGGTTACATAGAAGGAATGTTGAGGAGTGAGAGGTTGCAGGGGGTGTCATGAAGAGAGTAGGAGAGGGAAGAGATTACTGATGAGTGTGGTGGACGATGAGGAACGTTTTAGCAGTGAGATATTGCAGGTGGTGTCAGGAAGAGAGTAGGAGAGGGAAGAGAGTACTGATGAGAGTGGGGTGGATGTAGAAAAGCGTGAGAGAGAGAGTGTGTAAGTTAGTGTGACAGGAGATGACTATTGACTTTACATTGAAATTCTTGGAGATTGTAACTGTCAGGAAAGCAAGTATGCGGAAGAGAATTCCACATGCGGTAAGTGCGAGAAAAGAACCTGCTGGAGTAGAATTTGCGTTTATATATATAAGCACATATGCATATATATATATATATATATATATATGTGTGTGTGTGTAGATTTAAAAAATTAAATGAAATTAAACTAAAATAAAGAAGGTTAACAAATCAGATTGATAATTTCAGATTCTTTGTCTTGGGAACTACGCTCCTCATATCGACAGGGAGACCCGTGAAGAACATGGGGAAAGTTTTCAATCACTTCTTAAAGGATACTACGCCCATTCGAGTGGTGATCTTCGAATTGGAACTATAGCTTGCCAAGGTACACAAGTCTGGTCTGCCAGACAGTTTTAAAGCATGGATTTATCAGCAAGGCTGTGCTCCGGAGAATACACTGGCCTTTGCTGATCTATGGCTTCCCAATGACATCAGTAGAGGGCTATAGAAAGGAAAATAAACGGCTACCTTCATATATTGCCTGGACTGCCGAGAAATCTATGTAGTATCGCATTATATGGCAATTCAAACGCACTTCAACTCTCATTTAAAGAGTTGGTGGAGGAATTTGTAGAAAAGAATCACTACAGTTTAGGGACACTAAGGACCCAAAAGTGGCATCAGCTGGCTCTGTGATCCGCAATGGAAGAAAAGAGAGCGCAAGGAGTGAACTGGGTATTGCAGAAGAGTGTTTAAGGAAAGAAGAAAGGCAGAAGGCCCCCGCAGGGACGAGGGCATCGGGCCGTGTGTGCCATGCGGGCCCAGTCTCCTTTCCTGGTATCCGAGTTGAAAGAGCTGTGGGTAAACAGAGAAGGTAAATCATTCAAGAGAAGGTACGAGCCAACGTGGAGTAAAAAAGAATATGCAAGACGGTAGGACTAAGCCGACAGGAAGCATGGACACAATGGGAGAACTTCTTATGAAAGAAAATAAGCTGGTCAGAGATGAGGCACTCCGAAGTAAGACAAAATTTCTTGTAAAATCCGCGTATGATGTGCTACCGAGTCTTGCCAACTGTTATACTTGGAGGATAAGTGAAACATCATCATGTCCATTGTGTGCCAGAAAAGGAACGCTAAAACATATTCTAAGCGGCTGCCCCTTGGGGATGGGAGGTACCAATGGAGACATGATCAGGTGCTCAGGAAGCGGTGACCGCAGCAATCAACAGTTGTGGTTGCAAGCCTGAAATGAAGGTGATGGAAATACATCAGCGAAAACTCCTCCGCGGTGTGTAAATCATCAGCTTGCATACTCTCTTCTACTCGAGATTGGCAATTGAGAATAGATCTCGGGGGCCAATTGAAATTCCCGGAGAAGACAGTGTCATCTTCCCTACGCCCGGATTTAGTAATTCGGTCATTGAGCTCTTGGCAGGCTTTGAAGTCACGGTCCCTTGGGAGGAGAATCTGGAGGAAGCCTTTGAAAGAAATCTTGAAAAATACCAGGAGTTAGTTGAGACGTTCAGGTCTAACCAATGACGGACAATTTGTCTTCCGATTAAAGTTGGATGCTGTGGTTAGCAGGAAGATCTTTATGTAGATATTTAAGTCGATTTGGAGTCAGTGGAATGAAAAAGAAAAAAGGGCATTAGGGCTATTTCAGAATCTGAAGAAAAAGACCTCGATATGGATTAAAAGATCGGGCCCATGGAGATCTATGACACAGATTGGTGTTTGAGAGAAGAGTCCATGAAGATAAGTAAAGTTTGAGAAAGTAACATTTCTGTTCATAATTCTTTTGTCCAGTAAATGTGTATGAGTTTTGAAGTAATGCCTGATGGGAGAAATTTATTGTTGAAATCACTTACTTGTTAGGTCTGGTCGAGATCAGTTTCAGAAATTCAACTGTCGTATTGTGAACAATGATATGGAACTTCCTAAACAAAGTGGTTGTTTTTATACCAAAGACGATTTTCCGGAAATCTTTTGGAATTCAAAGAAGTACATTTATATTTTTCTGCTTGAAACCAAAATTACAACTCTTCAAGATTCTGCAGATTATTCAGCTTTTTCAATCTTGTCTTGTCCCCCTTGTGAATTGCAAATTTGGTCAAATAGTTGGATTCTTTTTGATAACGGTCATGTCACGTTGAATACACCGGTTCCCGCTCGATCACCGAAGTTAAGCAACGTTGAGCCTGGTCAGTACTTACGTGGGTGACCACTTGGGAATACCAGGTGCTGTTAGCGTTCACGGATGTGCGTTGTGGTGCGGTGGATGTCGGCTTGGAGGGGGAAATCGGTGAGCCGAGTTCCAATTTCAGTCGAGCACACTGCACTCACTTGCGCACTAGTACCCTTGGGAAAGGTATTAATCCGTCCGTTCCCTCCAGTTATGGGTTAAATAACGGGGTAGGACTTGGGACCCTGCCCTTAAACAAATCCCAATGAGACTTGCTCCGTCAGGGAGGAAGCCCGCTCAACCCGACTAGGGTGAATGCGGCATACATACATACATTCTTTTAAAAGGTAAAAATTTAATCTTAAGTCTTATCTGAACATTTTCTCCAGTTTTGGATTTGATTTAATGGTTAAAGCATAGAAATAAGAGTATTCAGTTCTCTCCTAATCACTGCAATAATATTATCTTCTTTCTACTAAAACATTACCCAGGACTACTTATCATGAATGATCTGATTCATTCATCATATTAAGGTGGGTAACTGGCTCTTAGCACAACAATTTAATAGTTAAAAAATAAAATCGCAAAACAAAAGACAAAAATAAAAATTCAAAATGGCAGAAATAATGATAATAATAATAATGAGGTCAGATTCTAAAATTAACTGCAAAACTTCAACATGAAAATAACTTTTTTAATTTGTCAATACAAACTGAAAATTTTCTTTCAACAACATTTATCTGCACAGATGAGTGAGTCTATTTCCCTGCCTCTGATAGTTGTTCCTCTACTCAATGGATAAAATAATGCTCCATATTGTGGTGTGTGTCTCACCCTAGACCATACCAGAAAATTTTGCACTGGTACCAGGTTAATCTACAGGTTGATTTAAGATTTGTTCTCCTAGCCACAAAATGCAAATCTGTGCTTCACCAAATGTCAGTGACTGCTCACGAGATTTAAGGATATAGTTAACCCAACTGCACCTTTGATGTGCTCATGTGGGGAAAACTGTATGACAGTTTGCAATATAAATGCCTACTACCTGAGAGGAAAGATAGGAGAATCTCTTATGTTTAAAATGGCCTGCAACTAGACACCTACTGGCTAACAATAATTAACTAAATCCAAAGATGAATAAAATGTTAGGTTGCAAATGAGAGATTCGGTTTTGCTCTCTCATTATTAACGTATGACGATTGCACTACACAATTCATTGCTTAGTGAATTACAGGGCGCATCTTAAATATACAAATGAAAAAGTTCATAACTCCTGAGAAATTGATTTTATCTGAAAACAATTTTAACACAAAAAAAAATCAGCCTGTTTCCATGTTTGTCATTTATATACTTTCTTTTTAATTTTTGTAGACATTGATTCTGTAAACCGTAAAACACTTTGAAATAAAATAGTATACATTGTTGGGTGACAAAACAAAAATGTAATGATCAAAAGTTTAGAAGTAACAGATACAGAAAGTGCAATAAACATTTGGATAGAGAAAACTTTCACTTACAAATTCCTATTTTCTATACAATCAACACCATAGTCTTGTTTTTCAAAGTGCATTCCATTTGAAGTCATGAAAGCTGTATAAGGCCACCTAGAATATTAGTTGAAATACATATTATTGCCATCAATATTCTATTACTATGCTCACATCCAATGTTTGAATTCCATAAACATTCAGCAAGTGTTGATGAATGTCAATGAAAGAGTTTTTTTCTACATGGAAGAATGGAGAAACTCAATATTTTATACACATTTTCATACAAGACAAAATTTTGCCAGACAGCCATCTCTCGCAAGCCAAAAATAAAATAAGTTATTGACATGAATTTTCACTCTTTATTCTTACTTAACTAACATCTTAATTTCTGTGTGAATTTTTGGGACGAGGAGTTATAATTATTTACATTATTAACAAGCAGACACTTGTCCTGATTGTTTTGGTTATAGTGTCTACAAATATTAATCCAAATACTCAAAAGTCAATTCCAAATTAAACCCTTTCCCTCAATCTATGGGGGTAGACTGTTGTTATTCTTGGGTACCTCATCTAGTTATTATTCTTTATTTTTATTGCTTGTTCTGTTCCCACTGAGTTCAAGTACAGACTGCTGATCCCAGGGATTGAACTCACAATTACTTTGTCACCAAATTCCCAATCCAGTTCTTTACTCCACTAGTCATAGGACAAAAGCCTAGTATTAAACTTGGAGCTTTAATTCTAAAAGTGGTTTCAAACCAATTGGAACCAGACCTCTGCCTTGGAGGACATACTAATATTGCCATAGATAATCTGACGGAAATGTTTCAATTTTCTGTACAGACAACATTCTTCCAACCAGAGTCTGACATAGGGCAATGGGAGGAAGGTTTGGCAATGAAGTTTTGGTTTTGCTCTCTCATTATTAACGTTAAGTCTGGTCGAGATCATTGGGAATGTGGGCCATTCCACGTGTTGTCCCAAGAAGTGAAGGACAAGAATTCAATTTTCTTCCCGATTTTGTTTTGTCTGGAGCTGAGGCAGAAGAGACGTATGTCGTTTCTGATTGAACGCTTGCTATTTCATAACTGGTAGTGGCAGTTATAAATCCGTTGTTGTGTGCTTGACGATTACAGAATCGCCTACTAGAATAGCATTGTTCCGGTATGGTTTGTTTGAGTGAACAATTATGATCTTAAAAGACCCGAAACTTTAAACATCCCAGGACATAACTTCACAGATGAGGCTATCCTGGGCACTCGTATGCGTGTACTAATGACAGATTGTGTGCATTATATGTAACTCTGCTCAATTCAGATAGCTGAATTTAAACTGAAACTTTCAAAATAAATAAGTTTTCTTTAAGCTTTAAAATGAGCGTTAATTGAAAACCAAGAGATTAAATTTAGTCATTCCCGTAAGCAAAATACACTGGTGTATTTTAAACCGAAATTATATTGATTGGAATCAAAAAATTTTCTGAATAAAAAAAAAATTCAATTTTTTCGCTATTTTTGATTGCACGATACATTTCATAAATACTAGCCAAATTTCGGTTTTAAAAATCACGCAAAAAATAAAATATACCTCGCTGACACGTTATTTAAGTCAATTTTAAAAAAATTGAAACTTATCTTAATCTGATTTCAAATAGGTAGTACTTGCTTACTGCCTGAAATGTACGACAAAAGCTTTTAACTACGGTAGTCCTCTTATATCAGTGTTATCGGAGGTGACGAATGACTTAATGACAGTTGGAAGCTGCCAAAAAGTATGGCGAGCAAACGCACTTGAGTCAGAATGAATGTAATTTTCCATGTAAGGGAAATAATCAATAACGCTTGTTAACTCCTAAAATCAATATCACCCCTATGGAAACATCGTTATGATCCCTATGGAACATCGTACTTAATAAAAATGAATATATTTACACACAATTTTTTTAAATTATTTCAAAAAATGGGTGGAGAACTTTTCTTATTAAACTTTTCAATTTTCGATAGGCAATATAATCATCAATTCTTAACTAAAAAAATCTTACCACAACAGTTCTTTAAATATTTTTAAAATATTTTAAAAACTTTATAAATTATTATAATAAAAAAATGAAAATTCTTTTAAAATTTCATTTGTAATCGAAAAATTATTTTTCTTCAGACTATAATGTCTTTAATTTTTATTATTCATTCAAGCAATTAAAAGCTTATCAAATTAAATAATATTAGAGTTTTATTGCATTTTTTATTTTACTCTTAGCGGCAGATTTTCGGATACTGTTCCAAAATTTAAAATAAAAAATATATGATTCATAATTCTCAATGAGTTCTGCGTTTAACTAATAAAATTATAGTTTGCAGCCAATTAAAATTCATGAAAATTTCATGGATACACGTGGAGTGATGGTAACAGATTTAAAAAATATATCATTTTACCAAGATTTAAAAAAATAGTAATTTAAAAAAAAATTCGTTCATTTGTCAATGAGTACCGAAGGTTTCATTAAAATCTGACAATTATTTGATTTTTGTGAGAATTTCCAAATTAATGTGTTTGTCACCGGAAAAAAAAGTGGGTGATGTAACCATTACGTTATCGGATTGTAAACAATCGTAACGTTTTGGTTTCTTGCTAACTCAAATCAATACAAAGTTTTCTGTCAAAATTTCGAACATTTTAGAATGAATAAAAAAATTTAAAAGAATAAATAAAAATTACTTTGATCTTTCCTCTTAAAGATTAGCAACTAGGTCCCACCCTTTTACAGTTAAACAAATAAGATGTAACCGTAAATTCTACTCCAACAGCTTCTTTTCTCGCGCTTCCCGCCTGTGGAACTCCCTTCCACAACTCTGCTTTCCCGACAGTTACAATCTCCAGGTGTTTAAATGTAGGGTCAATAGACACCTCCTATCACACTAACTCGCAACTATTCTCAGAACACTCTCATCTACCCAACCCTCATTCTCGGTATCCTTACCCGCCTATCACCCACCCTCTGTCATTTCCTATATTTAATCAGCCTTTCTCCACTCTACGTAGCCCCCTGCACAGTAGTGGCAGTGACATGCCTTGCTCGGGGTGAAACGCTTATAAAAAACAAAAAACAAAAAACATTTTGATGGAAAAAGTTCCTTTTTATTTAAGTTTTGGGCGTTTTTATTCATACTATGCTATTTTTTTTTAGCAATTTAATGGATGAACCTAATTGCATATATCTCTACAGGTCGTGTGTATTTATTGTATCATATTCTTTTTCGCACAGTTTCCAACAAAAGCGAAGAAGATTTCAAAGAGTTCTTCGGAGAAGATAATCCTGAGACAACATTGAACAGTGAAGTTAAAGGTAAACATTTTATTCCTTTCTTTCATAAATCCTGAGTGTTTCATTAAACTTAAAAGATAATTAGAATTATGAAAATATCAGACAATTAAGGTGTGGTACTCACAGACCTTTCCCAAAGGTATTTGTGCGTAAGTGAATGCAAGAAATTCCAGTTGAATTCCTTGCATTCACTTACGCACACATACCCTTGGGAAAAGTATTAATCCGTCTCTTCTCTCCAGTTATGGGTTAAATAACAGGACAGATTGGGTTCTATAGCCTTGGCTGGCATCCAGTCTACCGCAGAAAGCAATGGCAACCTACTGCGGAATAATCTTCTGCCCAGTTAGTCATGTCTCTTTCGAGACATGATCGCCCAAAGCGTGTATCACGTATGGCACTTAACTGACTGTGAATATAATAGTTAGTGAAACATAAAGGCTTCTACTGAGCATAAAGTAGGGGATCGGTTTTCTATTGTTATGAAGTAATAAACTGATCCCCCACTAATTACTACTTAATAATATAATACATATCTTCTCCCTCTAGTTATGAGTCAAATAACAAAAACAAAACAGATTGTATTCTATAGCCTTGGCTGGCAACCAGTCTACCGCAGAAAGCAATGGCAACCTATGCAGAATAATCTTCTGCCCAGTCAGTCATGTCTCTTTCGAGACATGATCGCCCAAGCGTGCATCACGTATGGCACTTAACTGACTGACTCACATACACATCTGTACGTTCACACCCACATACGCATTCACGCATATTATATTTCGTGTTTTATACCTTTGCAATTTCTACTGTCTGACGTGTTTTCATTTTTGAAACACGTGGTACTCATTTCCCTATCACGTGTATCTTTCCCTCGCAGTTTGGGTTTGGTATTTAACCAGCGGACATACATGATTCTGGCAGTTGGCCGTCCGCTATCAGCCGGCAATGGTACATTAACTTAACAGCAGTTTCCCAACTAATGGGGAGACTCTCCGCTATCCAATATGGCAGACGAACCTTGTTTTCTCACACACCCGCACTAATTGCAGGTAGCAATTAGGCGTCAATTTCATTTGAACACACACATGCATGAAAACTCCAATCGAACATTTCAATACAATGATTTGGATTAAGATAAAATCAACTGTCGTTCTCAGCCCAGACAGTTGGGCCCACGAACTGATCGAAGCAAGTTTGCACCATGCCCAAATCAAGCACAAACATTTTTCCGCTTAAATTATAGTGGGTTATCCGTTTAGTGAAGTGTATTTGTGTTGAAACAGATTAACTGAATTTGGTCTGGTTAGTAGATAGCCCACTATAAGAGGGGTATAAAACAAGAAAATCAAATTGTGTATTGAAACAACATTTATATAAAATATATATATATATATATATATATATATGATATATATATAATATATATATATATATATATATATATATATATATATATAATTGAATTTGACCTTGTTAGTAGATAGCCCTCTATAAGGGGTGTATAAAACAAGAAAATCAAATTGTGTATAGAAACAACATTTATAATGATAATATGCACGCTAAAAAGTTTGCCTTTTTCTACCGAGCGCCCATAGCTGGGTTAAAAGCAATCGGAGTCTAACTGTGCTGATGAGCTGTGATACAGCGAAACAGATCTGTCTGCGGATGACTATATATATATATATATATATATATATATATATATCAATTAAGATTTTTTTTACAAATAAAAGTAATGTCTTTTGGTTGGTACAAAGGTTGTTAAAAAGTTCAAAGCAGTAATTACTGAAAAGAGTTTGTGCGTATGTATGTGTGGGCGTTTATTTGTTCGGAGTGTCTTTGATGTCTCCGTTCAGTCCATCAGGTAAGTGGCTCAGTGAACAGTGAAGAAGATGAGAAAAAAAAATGAGAGGTGAATATAATGCGATCCTTTGACGTATTCAAGGGACGTGTTAATTATGCTCTTATTTTCTCAACTCCCGATTGCTTTCTTGTGTCGTCCTTTTATTTCGTTTTCGGGCCTCCAAACAAGTCATGGCCTTCCCATTGGACGATAAACAAAATTCACGTCGGCTCGCGGAAAGGGTCCGTAAAAGGAATTTGATATTTATTTATTTTTGGTTTACCACCTGAAGTTCTGCGTGGAGTCAGATGCGCAAAGACCAGTTTTGCTTTTTTGGATCTCTGAGGGCAAACATCCGGTCCATGGTATCACCACAAAATGCAATCACACGCATATAAATATTTTTTTGAATTCTTAAATATTCTGTCAGGTTTATTATTCTTTAACCTAAAACTTAATTCAACATGTGGAATGAACAAATAAACATTTTCCTTTCTTTCTATCAAAGAAACTCTTTACTCAACTTTGACTGTTTTACATACACTTTGTGCAATGGGGGAACAACTCCCACATTTCTTTATCCTGCTGAACTAATTGCATTCCTTATCTTATCAATATCAAATTGTATGTTATTGTTTCATTCCTGTTGTTTCGAAGCCGTATTGTTATCATTTCCTATTCTTCCTTCATTTCGCAATCCTGAGTCAAATCGAATATAAATTGTGTTGGAGAGTTTCAAAGATGTTATTTGACCAGATCAGGAGAAATCTGAAGTTTATTGTCCTTGAACCAGACATAGTCTTCAACCTGATGGTAATATCTTCAAAAACCCTCTACAAGGGTAATGGGTTATTTGGCTCTATTATTCTAGTGTTTGTTGTCCAATGACCATCAGGCAACAGACCAATGAAAAGAGTGGCCAGTGCCTCAACTTAATCCTTTTAACAATAACATGACAAACATGATGTATTCAAAAATATTGTTCGACACTCCTAGAATTAAAGTCAGTTGAAAATAATTTCTCAAATTCAAAGACATTTTTTCTTCTTTCAACAGATTTGAAGAGAAAAAATAGCAGAAAGCTTGGAACAATTTATTTGCTTATACTTCAGAGATGAGTTATATTATTTACATTGTTCGGACTGTGTCGTCATCTTTATTGTCGAATTCACAACTTTTCGACCCTTGTACGCTCTGGCCTTCTTCAGGTAATTGGAATTTCAAACCGAACCCTTTATTTCGATCATTTGATTATATTGTTCTCGTTAAATACCTAGGAAGTGTTCTAACAGAAAATGGAAAGTGTGACACGGAGATCCGAAGGGGAATTGGCATGGTAAAGGACGCGTTCCAGAAGCTGAGTAAAGTACTAAGACACAGAAATATTTCACTAGAAACAAAGAAAAGAATGCTGGATTGCTATGTGATGTCAGTTCTTCAATACGGCAGTGAATGCTGGACAATATCATCGAAAATGAGGAAAAAACTTGAAGCAGCAGAAATGTGGTTCTACAGAAGGATGCTGCGGATATCATGAACCGAGCATGTGAGCAATGATGAGGTATTGGAAAGAATTGCAACGAACAGAAAATTAATAGTGAGCATCAGGAAGAGACAACTGAAGTTCCTGGGACATGCAATGAGGAAGGAGGGCTTGGAGAACCTGATACTTACAGGCCAGATAGAAGGAAAAAGAGACAGAGGAAGTCAGCGGATAACATATTTGAGAGGCCTGATCAGGTGGATGACGGAATGGGGGTTACGAGGTGTAACAGGAGAAAACATACTAAGAGCCACCAGGGATAGGGAGACGTGGAAAGCCACGAAAGTGGGGGTGGGGGAGGGTCAAATCTATATTATAATCACTATATAAACTGATTCCCTCCTTTTGTGGCCATGCTAGTTTCTATACATTTCTATTCTAGATTTATGGGCTAGAGCGGGGTTTTGGTGGTGTAACAGGAGAAAGCGTGCTAAGAGCCACCAGGGATAGGGAGATGTGGAAAGCCATGATCGCCTACGTCCTGAAAGGACTGGGCACATAGAAGAATATATATGTCAACTGTTTATAAGAAATTTTAATATGGATATGAAGTGGGGGATCAAATCTATATTATAATCACTATATAGACTGATCCCTCATTTTGTGGCCACGCTGGTTTCTATACATTTATATTCTAGATTTATGGGCTAGAGCGGGGTTTTGGTGGTGTAACAGGAGAAAGCGTGCTAAGAGCCACCAGGGATAGGGAGATGTGGAAAGCCATGATCGCCTACGTCCTGAAAGGACAGAGCACATAGAAGATATATGCCAACTGTTTATAAGCAATTATAATGTGGATATAAAATGGGCGATCAAATCTATATTATAATCAATATATAAACTGAGCCCTCATTTTGTGGCCACGCTAGTTTCTATACATTTATATTCTAGATTTATGGGCTAGAGGGGGGGTTTGGTGGTGTAACAGGAGAAAGAGTGCTAAGAGCCACCAGGGATAGGGAGATGTGGAAAGCCATGATCGCCTACGTCCTGACAGGATAGGGCACATAGAATAAAAAGTTCTCGTTTCATGAGCCATGTCCCTTACGGACGTCTTACTTATCTCTTTTAAGTCTTCCCTTTTATTTACTGGGCCCGATATCCTTGAAGATACATGTCCCAGTAGAGTAAATTGATGGTTAGTTCCAGTGATTTGACCCAAAGATCTTTGAGTGGAATTCCTGTCGACTGTCATGAAGAAATAACTTTGTCAGTGGAGTTTAAGTGTTAGATTGAGCAGAAAATTCCCCGTCCTTGTGGGTGACAAATTATTTTCCATCTTTCAACCCCACTTTCTCAAAAGCTAAATATTTCAAGCCTCTCACCGCTCTAGAGCTATTTTCATAGAAAGTTTTCCGATTAACTACATTCTTTTCTAACATTCATGACTAAGACCTGCCATGTCCCGCACATTGTATAGAGACTACTAGAATGTTATGCAATGTCAGTTCTTCAATATGGCAGTGAACGTTGGACAGTATCATCGAAGATGAAAGAGAAACTTGCAGCAACTGAAATGTGGTTCTACAGAAGGATGCTGCGAATATCATGGATCGAACATGTGAGCAATGATGAGGTTTTGGAAAAGGATGGAAACGAAAAGGAAATTAATGCTGAGCATCAGGAAGAGACAACTGAAGTTTCTGGGACATGCAATGAGAAAGGAGGTCTTGGAAAACCTGATACTAACCAATCAATTACTATGAAGATAAGGTTTTCATTGGCCCAATGAAACTTTCACATAAGCTTTCACATTCTTTTACCCCCGTTTCCTCTGTTCTTTGATTTTGAAAGGATTCGGTGAAGGGAGTTGTTATTATTTTGCAATCGCAACAGATTCATGTGTGAATAAAGACAGAAAAATTAGATATCATTTTGTCTTTTAAAAAGATAAAATTTTCTTTGAATTTCCATGTTGAAAAACAGAAATTTTTTCATGAATCTTTTACTGATGAATGTTTCTGTAGATTTTACAGTTCCAGGATCTGATCTTGGCTACAGTTCTTCAACAAATGAAACGCCAAAGAAGAGTTTACAAGCTAAGAAAGGTAAATCAAATATTTCAGAGTGTTTCTCTTTTTTTGCTTGTTTTAAATTTCATCAGAGAAGCAAAGACAATGAACTGATTTTAAAATTGCCAGACATTTGAATGTCTTTATGAATGCTCAATATCAACAGATAGATAGTTTGTATATCTAAACAGTGAAGACATAGAGCTCAACACTGAATGGTGACTGTCTAGTTTCACACCTGAAGAGATATATGTCATTAATCTTTGAATAATCTCTTTATATAGTTCACTGGGTTCTTCCCAGTTTTAAATGGTTAAGACTCTTTTTTAGGTTATTTATTTTTCTGACCTACACTTATTTACACTATTTACATTGTTCGGACTATTTTTCTCGTCTTTGATGCTTTATTCGTGCGTTGTGGTGCAGTGGATATCGGCTCGGAACGAGAAATCGTGGAGCCGAGTTCGAATTCCAGTTGAATTCCTTGTATTCACTTACGCACAAATACCCCTCGGAAAGGTATTAGTCAGTCTTTTCCTTCTAGTTATGGGTTAAATAACAGGACTGACGGGGTTCTATTGCCTTGGCTGGCAACCAATCTACCACAGAAAGCAATGGCAACCTACTGCGGGATAATCTTCTGCCCAGTCAGCCATGTCTCTTTCTAGACATGATCGCCGTTTGACACGCCCAAGCGTGTTTCACGTATGGCACATAACTGAAACACTGTTCGGACTATTTTTCTCATCTTTGATGCTTTATTCATGGCGTTTAGGTCGTTGGACTTCCTTCAGCTGATTGAAATTTCAAAGATGCCGACAACAATATAAATAGTGCAATTAATTACAAACCTCTATCGCAGAAATATAAACTAATATTGACCTAGAGTTTTATTTTGTTTATTCATATATTATTGTTATTTTATTTATTAGTTTAATTAAATGTATTTTATATAATTACTTCAGTTTAAAATTTTAGTATTTCCGTAATTTAGTATTTTTATATTGGTTATGTCATATTATTTAGGACTTGTATTGTTGATGACATTATTTAGGTACACTCTCATTTTCGATATCTAAGTTTTAAATTGACTTATATTGTTTATGATATTATTTATGTACCTCCACTCATTTTCGTTAAATAAATTTTAAATTGAATTTTTTAAAATAAAAACTTATTCTTAAAACTTTAATTTCAATTTAATTGAAAGGTAAAAAGATTCAATTTACTATTTTCAGTAAGCAAAATACTCTGGTGTTTTTCAAACAGAAATTATAGACATTGGAATCTAAAATTTTGACTTTTTTTAAAAAATCTTAAATTTTTCGTTCATTTTTGAGCGATCAACACATTTGTAAACAAAAATTAATTCTCGGTTTTCAAATTTTGCCAAAATAAAATATACATCTCTCCTTCATTATTTTTAGAAAATTAGCAAATTTAAAGTTAATTTAATCTGATTTGAAACAAATATTATTTATGGTATGACATTTAGAATAAAAGTATTTCTTAATCACAAAGGTCTAACTTGTAGTCCTTTCAAGTAGGCAATGACAGCCCCTGTTATCAATCAGTCTGAAAGTTTGGTGACCAAACATTGACATAACCCACTTTAACATTACTTAAGGGAAACAAACATTGAAACATGTGACCTTTTGGTGATAAGTCTCTTACAAGTTTCCATGGTAAAAGAAAATGTGCAATTTCACATTAATAAAAAAAATTAGAAATTATTTTAAAAATCTTAATTCTAAATGATTTGTATTAAGTGTTTAAATTCTCGATTTGCAAATAAAGTCTTTATTTAATAAATTAATAAATTTGTAACCGAAGACACTGGGTAATTGGAAGTAATTATAAAGATTTTCGAAACTTTAATTAGCAAGGAAAAAACTGAAAACAATTCTTATAAAAATTCATTATTCATCGAAAGTTTTTCTCTTTGCGAATATGATATTTTAAAATTATATTATTTCTAAAAACGATTAAAGTTTTATCTACATTAAAATAGCGTAATTTTAATGCATTTATATGTTACAATCCGGAGCAGATTTTGGGAAATATGGTCTCGTATTTTAAAAAATTACATGATTTACATTCTTCAATAAATCCTGCGTTTAACTGAGAAATTGGTGTAGATAATGTATTTCTAGACGTTTCATGCAATTAAGTGTAATGGGGGTAACAGATAAAAGAAGTATTTTTACCAAGATTTTCTAAAAATAATAAATCCGTAAATAATTTCGATCATTTGCGAATAAGTCCTGAGAGTTTAATTAAAATCAGACAATTAGTTGATTTTTGCAAGAATTTTCAAATTAAGGTGTCTTTCAACGCCGAAAAACGACTTATATGACATTACATTTTCCTTAGTAGTCAAATTACGTAAATATAGCGTGAATCGCTGACGGAAAAGGAAAAAGAAATTTTAATTGAAATTTCGAACGTATTAGAAAGTATTAAAAGATTAAAAAATTTCCCCATCGTCGAAATGTGGCCTCCCTTTGTCTGTTCTATAAATACTTTCATGGCTTCTCGGACGAGCTGAAGTCACTGATGCCTCCTCAACAGATGTTTACTCGTGCAACCAGACTGGCAACTGGGTCCCACCCATTCACAGTCAGGTTAGCCAAATGCAGACGACAATTCTACTCCTGCAGCTTCTTCTCTCGCACTTCCCGCCTGTGGAACTCGCTCCCGTATTCTTGCTTTCCTGACGGCTACAACCTCCAGAAATTTAAATGCAAAGTCAATACTCATCTACTAACCACTGGACTCTAGCTCTCTCCCCACCCCTGTATAACCTTCCCTTTCTCTCCACCTATGTATCTGTCATCGCACCTGCTTTCTTAGCTTTCTATTGTTCCTTTCTAACTAGTTTGTACTCCTCACTCTTTTCTAATTAATCTTTTTACATTTATGTAACCCCCTGCACATCAGTGGCATTTCCGCCTTGCTCGGGGTGAAATGATTAAAAAATAAAAAAAATAAAATTTGATCATTCCTCTTTTTAATAATAACGTAAACATTTGCATCTGTGTCGATCAACTTGATATTTTTACACTCCACTCTTTATCCAAAATAATTTAGGAAGTAATATCCTTAAAGCGGTTCCAAAGTGTTATCCATAATAAATATTTACGTAAAGTTTCTCCTAAGGAATTTTATTGCCAAGGTTTTTACAGTCTGTCTGAAACACTCTATTTTTATATTGTCTGGATAACACTCTATTTTTATATTGTCTGGATAACACTCTATTTTTATATTGTCTGGATAACACTCTATTTTTATATTGTCTGGAACACTCTATTTTTATATTGTCTGGATAACACTCTATTTTTATATTGTCTGGATAACACTCTATTTTTATATTGTCTGGATAACACTCTATTTTTATATTGTCTGGATAACACTCTATTTTTATATTGTCTGGATAACACTCTATTTTTATATTGTCTGGATAACACTCTATTTTTATATTGTCTGGATAACACTCTATTTTTATATTGTCTGGATAACACTCTATTTTTATATTGTCTGGATAACACTCTATTTTTATATTGTCTGGATAACACTCTATTTTTATATTGTCTGGATAACACTCTATTTTTATATTGTCTGGATAACACTCTATTTTTATATTGTCTGGATAACACTCTATTTTTATATTGTCTGGATAACACTCTATTTTTATATTGTCTGGATAACACTCTATTTTTATCTGGATTAACTTATTTTTATGTCTGGATAACACTCTATTTTTATATTGTCTGGATAACACTCTATTTTTATATTGTCTGGATAACACTCTATTTTTATATTGTCTGGATAACACTCTATTTTTATATTGTCTGGATAACACTCTATTTTTATATTGTCTGGATAACACTCTATTTTTATATTGTCTGGATAACACTCTATTTTTATATTGTCTGGATAACACTCTATTTTTATATTGTCTGGATAACACTCTATTTTTATATTGTCTGGATAACACTCTATTTTTATATTGTCTGGATAACACTCTATTTTTATATTGTCTGGATAACACTCTATTTTTATATTGTCTGGATAACACTCTATTTTTATATTGTCTGGATAACACTCTATTTTTATATTGTCTGGATAACACTCTATTTTTATATTGTCTGGATAACACTCTATTTTTATATTGTCTGGATAACACTCTATTTTTATATTGTCTGGATAACACTCTATTTTTATATTGTTCTGGATAATATTTTTATATTGTTACAGAAACCAGCGAGATATTCGTAGGATATAGGTCTGTGTTTGTCAGGTGATTCTTTGAAATAAAATGATGCGGCAGGCTATGTGTGATTACTTCCAAAATTGATGGGAAGACGGGGTCACCACATCCTACTGCAGTTGTTTTCTGTTTCGTCGTCACTTGCTGGTCGTGTGGGTCAGTTCTAGTTAAATATTCCCTTTCGGTCACGCACAGCATAGATTACCAGATCTCGATGTGCATAGCATAGTGGGTTATCCGTTCTAGTGGAGAGTAGTTGTGTGTTGTTGCAGATTAACGGAATTTGGCCTCGTTGTAGACAGCCCATTATCTAATCTAAACTTATTTATAAATGGAATTTTGTCTGTCTGTGTGTCTGTGTGTGTCCATTACCTATAGACTCCAAAACGGCTGAACCGATTTTCTTGAAAATTTACACAGTTGTACTATAAGCGTATGCGAGTGTTATTAGCTAGGTTTTGTGTCGAGGTACCCCCGATAAATATCGAAAATCGATAATCGAAAAAATTGGGTTATAGAAGGAGTGGTCTGATTTTAATCAAATTTGATACTCATAGACAAAGACATTAGAAACGATATTCAGAAGTTTCAAGGTTGCAGTTCTTACAATAGTGTAGAAAATCGATTATATATATATATATATATATATATATATATATATATATATATATATAAAAGGCAAGATGTTTGTGTGTGTGTTTATCTGCCTGTATGTCTGTATTATTTTCAGCCCTTTTATTTTAGTTTTTGCTTTGGGTTTGGCTCTAAGTAGGTATAATTGTAGTTCTTAGTCTCAGCCATGATACCATTTACTCCGAGGACTTATTTAGCCTTCAAAATTCAGTTTACGACAAAAAAAAACTTATTTGATATAGATACCAGGAAATCAAAATTTGACTTACATCCATTCATTTTTCTTTCAGTCTACGGTTTTGCTTTAACTGGAAACAACTATTGTTTTTTAGTCTTTCGTGCCAACGTCCAAAGAGTCTGAGCTCCAGGACCATGGATTAGTTTTAAAGCTTTCATTACACCTGAGCAACGCCGGGCTATACTGCTAGTAAGACATAAAGAAAGGTTATAAACCAAGAAAAGCAAATTGAGTTTAGAAACATTTTATATATACATATATCAATTAAGGTTTTTACAATTAAAGTAATCCTTTAAGTATGGGTCCAACGGACACTAAAATGTTCATGGCAATAAATGCTGAAAAGAGAGTTTTTGCGTATGAATGTAGGAGCGTTGTAAATAAGGAATGTCTTTGATGTATCCGCTCCTTTGACAGCAAAGGATAAGATGATAGGGAAGGGAGGCGAACATAGTAATTCGCTTGACTTCGGTCAAGGGAGATACTAATTACACTCGTCTCTCTCGAGTCTGTCTGTGTGTGTCTGTCTGGCGATGCTTTCTGTATCGTTTTTTTATATCTTTTTTGGATCGCAGCAGATTATTTGGTAATTCACATCCGTATTTGATTCTGGGCTTCCCATTGGCCGATAAATAAAATTCGCGTCGGCTCGAGAACGGGAATTTAATATTTAATTAATCTTTAGTTTTCAACCGGAACATCTGCGTGGAGACGGGGTGCGCACCGACGAGTTTTGGTCATTTGTTTTCTGGTCGTGAGAGTGCAAACATCCGGTCTCTCGCTTTGCTCGGTATCACCACAATAGCATATGTGCGCCCTGCATATTTTTGAATTCTGGTTGTGATGATACATACCTAAACCCTATTTCCGGGTATATATATATATATATATATATATATATATATATATATATATATATATTGGTTTAATACAACGGAGTGACGGAAATTGTTATTAGTGGTATTGTTAGTTGTGATTTATTGTATTGTGTGAGCTTACTTAAAAATATTTTTAATACTATTATGTACTTGTAAAATCTGAGGGGTAGAGAAATTGGCTGATAATTGGGGAAAAAGAAATCTTTGGTTCCGTCTACATTTTATTCAAACCTAAACATGCAATTTCAATAAAAAGTTCTTTATTAAATCTTTTCTTTCAACCTGAAAAGGAATAAAAAAATGTGTGTGTGTGTGTGTGTGTGTAGATTATATTACATTATTATATTTAGTATAATTAGCGGGGGATCAGTTTATTACTTCATAACAATAGACAACCGATCCCCCACTTTATGCCCAGTAGGAGTTTTAATTATGTTTTCAACTATTATATTCAGTCAGTCAGTTAAGTGCCTTACATGATACATGCTTTGGGCGATCATGTCTCGAAAGGGTAATCGTTTTAGACAAGCGTGCACCAGTCTTTGACCTGGGGGTTCACGCCCCACGGCTAATAACAACTAGCCAGTCTGTCGCATCGACGGGTGATCTCCCACCAAGACACGTCTTTTCGTCACGCAAGTCCTATTCAATCACGCCTACCTATATTTTTACTATTTTCATTTACTTGATTCGCTTGCTATTCTTGGACTTCTTCATGAGTTTCTTTCGCTATTCTGTTATTGGGTCCACCGTAATGGGTTGCTGCCCCATTTCTTTTTTTTTACTTTGGAATTTTTCTATATTCCCGGCCCCTCTGGTTCCACAGGGTAGCTTCCCCGGTTATTTTCCTGACCTTTGGGCTCACTCATTTCCCCATTAGGAATCTCAGCAAATTTTAAATCATTGGCTACATCTGACACCGGACCAATTTCTCTTGTCCAGACTTTCTTCTTTCCAATGAATTTTGTAGTCTCAGTGTCTCCAACCCTAATTTCTAACACCTTCCTACTGGCGTTCACCCCGCCTTCCTCACCCTGTTTCGTGCTCTTTTTATTCACACAATCAACTCTTTATCTAATTCAGCAACCACATCACGTCCGACCCCCACCCAACAGATCCCTTACCTTAGCCTTAAAATTTCAGAGGGCTAATATTTCTTCATTTAAATAGACATCTACCCTCTTTAAACCCTATCTGCAGCAGCAGTTCCTCATTGGGATCTCTACCAGAGCCCCCATGACCTCTATTCTCCCAGCGGGGTCCCCCACTTTCAATGCCTCTATGGGGGCAACTACTTTTCAGGTGTTCGGGGTTCTTACAGAACCAACACCTTTTTATGGGGAATTTTTGCTACATGATCCACCTGCCCGCATCCCCAACAATGTACCCGGTTTTTACCTATACGGGTCACCCTGCCTCTCCTTTCTCTGGACAGTCCCTCTTTGGGTTCCTGTTTCAGCTCTCCAGGTTTTTTTTAATTTTTAGTACCGGGGAGGGCTTCCTTTTTCAACCCACACCATTTGGCCACATGATCCCTATTTCCGAACCTCGTGCAGTTTTTCTGCAGATGATCTGGGGGCATGCCCCACCTGGTGGGACAGTCTGCAGCCCTGTGGCCCTCATACTAGCACTTCCAATACACCAGACCGTATCTTCCCGGTGTGGGTGTGCAGAAGCCGTATCTAAGGTCCCCCTCCTTTCTATTGGGATCCTCCTTCCATTCCTCCTCTTCTTCCCATTTATATACTACAGGGGGACTCTTCCTGTAATCCTTTCTTTGCTCCTGTCTAAAATCCCTGGTCCACTTGGAGTTCCCTCGTAGGTTCCTCTGCCTAGCTGCCCCTTTGACCCAGGTCTTGTGTACCCCTATTCTTCACCTTGTTCCATACCCCCTGGCTCTCCTTGGTCAGTGCTACTGCCGCCGCCAGATTAACTAGACCCTCCTTGAGTACTTCATGTCGAATGCGCTCGTCTTGTATCGATCCGACGTACAGATCCGCTAAAAAAAAAAAAAAAAAAAAAAAATCGGCAAAAAAAAAAAAAAAAAAAAAAATAAATGAATGAATAAATTTGAGGACGCCTGGATGAGTTATAAAAGAAAGTCTTTATATATATATATATATTATTTTTTTTACTCAAGTGTCCGGTTTGATTTGACGAGTTAAAGAGACGGCTACCGAGTTTTTCAACGTGACTTTTCTGAGATCGAAAGAACACAGTGTGGGCAGAGAGGTTCATCGTTATAATAGACGTCTTGAAGACCAGCTACTGTAACAAGGCCATCGTCACAATTGGCGACCCGAGAGCGTCGTCATAATTGGTGCCGTTTCGCTAGCATCCACCCTCTCAGGGTCCGGTTCAGGAGCAGAGAACCAGTACGGGCCGAGGAGTCACATTTATAGTTTATTAGAATTTATAATTCCTATGAAGACAGTCTTTTTTTTTTGTTTAAAATACAGCAGTAGCCATCAACCATCTTTCCACCTGATTCAGTTTCTAAATACTTTTCTGCTACCAGAACTTGTCTTATGTTAATCGGCATTGCTTTTATGAACATGTATCGAGTATTGTTGCTGCTCTTTCCACCATTGGTTGCTAAAGCTATCAGTTCATTTAATTAAACGGATGAACTGCATGTGAGAGTCGAAGAAAACATTACTTTGTCAAGAAACTCTGACCTTAATTACCATGCAGTGTTACGACTGCTTCTTTAAGTTTGATATAATCTCTGATGTAAAAAGAAAATGGTAGTTTGCATTGCAGACAAAGAGAGACAGTTTGAATTGGTTAGCTTTCTTGAATTGTTCAGATAAAATTGTTTGAAGTGTCTTGTGCTGGGTTAGAGACCGATGATATAATTGGAGAATAATTATAAACTGGCAAGAACTTCAAAACCGGACAATGACAAACAGAAACGAAATTTCAAATGACATCAGACTCTCTGATTAATTTACATTTTCCTCCGCATTTTATACTAAAAATAATTTCATTTAGGCTCACGAATTCCATTCCTTCTTTTCCTCAGTTCACCAATCAATTACTGTAAAGACAAGGTTTCCATTGGCCCAATGAAAATTTCACATAATATTTCAAATACTTTCCCTCCCATTTTCTCTGTCCTTTGATTTTGAAGGGATTCGATGAAGAGAGTTGTTATTATTTTGCAATCGCAACAGATTCATGTGTGAATAAAGACAGAAAAATTAGATATCATTTTGTCTTTTAAAAAGATAAAATTTTCTTTGAATTTCCATGTTGAAAAACAGAAATTTTTTCATGAATCTTTTACTGATGAATGTTTCTGTAGATTTTACAGTTCCAGGATCTGATCTTGGCGACAGTTCTTCAACAAATGAAACGCCAAAGAAGAGTTTACAAGCTAAGAAAGATAAATCAAATATTTCAGAGTGTTTCTCTTTTTTTGCTTGTTTTAAATTTCATCAGAGAAGCAAAGACAATGAACTGATTTTAAAATTGCCAGACATTTGAATGTCTTTATGAATGCTCAATATCAACAGATAGATAGTTTGTATATCTAAACAGTGAAGACATAGAGCTCAACACTGAATGGTGACTGTCTAGTTTCACACCTGAAGAGATATATGTCATTAATCCTTGAATAATCTCTTTATATAGTTCACTGGGTCCTTCCCAGTTTTAAATGGTTAAGACTCTTTTTAGGTTATTTATATTTCTGACCTACACTTATTTACACTATTTACATTGTTCGGACTATTTTTCTCGTCTTTGATGCTTTATTCATGGTGTTTATTCATGGTTGTACACTCCGACTTTCTGATTGAAATTTCAAAGATGCAGACAACAATATAAATAGTGCAATTAATTACAAACCTCTATCGCAGAAATATAAACTAATATTGACCTAGAGTTTTATTTTGTTTATTTATGTTATTGTTATTTTATTTACTAGTTTAATTAAATTTATTTTATATAATTACTTCAGTTTAAAATTTTAGTATTTCCGTAATTTAGTAATTTTATATTGGTTATGTCATATTATTTAGGACTTATATTGTTGATGACATTATTTAGGTACACTCTCATTTTCGATATCTAAGTATTAAATTAACTTATATTGTTTAGGATATTATTTATGTACCTCCACTCATTTTCGTTAAATAAATATTAAATTGAATTTTTTAAAATAAAAACTTATTCTTAAAACTTTAATTTCAGTTTAATTGAAAGGTAAAAAGATTCAATTTACTATTTTCAGTAAGCAAAATACTCTGGTGTATTTCAGACAGAAATTATATACACTGGAATCTAAAATTTTGACTTTTTTAAAAAAAATCTTTGAGATTCTTTGGTTATTTTTTGAGCGATCAACACATTTGTAAACAAAAGTTTATTGTCGGTTTTAAAAAATTGGCAAAATAAAATATACGTTTCTCACTTATTATTTTTAGAATATTAGCTAATTTAAAGTTAATTTAATCTGATTTGAAACAAATATTACTTGTTTATATTATAAATTTAGAATAAAAGTATTTCGTAATCACAAAGGTCTGACTTGTTGATCTTTCAAGCAGGCAATGACAGCCCCTGTTATTAAACAATCTGGAAGTATGGTAAATGTAAACCGACACACACACACACACACACACACACACACACACACACACACACACACACATATATATATATATATATATATATATGCATGTATATACATTACTGTGCAAAAGTATTACGGCAAGAACTATTTTATCTTTCATGAGGCCTATTAGCAGAAAATAAACAATTTAATTAAAGTAATTTTATTTGTTTTACTCAAATGTTTTAACAAGAAAAAATACTTGTTACAAAATAAATTTATTATTTAATATAATAGCCTTTTGCTTTGATTACAGCCTTCAATCTGTCAGGCATTGACATCACCAGCTTCTTCAATGTATCTAATGGTATCTCCTGCTAAGCAGCTTGTATTTGTTCCCAAAGTGTGTCATGCAAAGTAACATTAGATTTATCAATTCGAGAGGAGAATAAGAAAGAAGTCAATCATATCCAAGGATAATAGAATAATGATTAGTTTCAAAATAACTTGTTTAATAGAAAATAGAAAAAAATAAAGTATAACTTCTTTTGAATAAATTTCTTTTACACCTAGTTTTAAATAATCAATATTTATTAGCAATTTACACCCTGTATTTGAATTTCAGTGAGGTTTTAGGAAATTCACCCCTGTCCTAATACTTTTGCACACTACCGGTAGTGTGCAAAGTGTTAGGACAGGGGTGATTTTAAACTTTATTTTGATGCCTCATAAAAGATAAAATAGTTCTTGTCTTAATATTTCTGCACAGCACTATATATATATATATATATAAAAATAAAGTATAACTTCTTTTGAATAAATTTCTTTTACACCTAGTTTTAAATAATCAATATTTATTAGCAATTTACACCCTGTATTTGAATTTCAGTGAGGTTTTAGGAAATTCACCCCTGTCCTAATACTTTTGCACACTACCGGTAGTGTGCAAAGTGTTAGGACAGGGGTGATTTTAAACTTTATTTTGATGCCTCATAAAAGATAAAATAGTTCTTGTCTTAATATTTCTGCACAGCACTATATATATATATATATATATATATATATATATATATATTTGTGTGTGGCTTGCTTTGATTTAATTTATCATCTTTGATGATTGACGTCTTAATGTTAACGCCCCTGCAACCACACTGAAGATGGCTCATGTGAGCTGAAAGTTTAGAACCAGCATAATACAACAACATCCACATGTTGGACAATTTTTGTTTTTATTTCCACCAGAAATTAAAGCCAAAATACGATGTTTAGAACAGCTCATGATTAAGCATAACAGACATTCATTGTCTGTTATATTTAACAATATATGTGTTGTGGATTCCAGGTGAGGAACCGCACAAAACAATGAACAACAAAACAGGTATTTGAGATTGAAAAATATGTTATATTAAACGTAGAGATACAAACTTGAATGCAGGTTATTAATACAGGAATACGATTAGTAAGGAATATATATATATATATCCTGCTGGATAGCACACATTTTCGTAATAAAACTTTATCGTAAATAATCAGGCCGGCAGATATAAATATAAAATACTGTTTAATTAAAAACAGAATATCTACTTAAATACGAGTATCGGTAAAAATAATGTTCAAAATAATTCATTACAAATTGTCGGTTGCTTATAACCAAGTTTCGTTAAAATTCGGTAATTTCCGTAACATGTTGACATTTGTTGACATTACGATACATTTCAGAGCAGATATGCTTGTTTACGGTAGATCGAAAATTGTGTTATATAAGCATGATAAAAACCTTGTCTGATCAAGAGGCTATTCATGGTCGAGTGGTCAAGACGGTACCAGATCAAATGGTATGCTTCCCCTATGAATCCTGCTGGATAGCACACATTTTCGTAATAAAAATTTATCGGTAGATATAGATATAAAAATACTGTTTAATTAAAAACAGAATATCTACTTATATACGAGTATCGGTAAAAATAATGTTCAAAATAATTCATTATATATATATATATATATATATATACACACACACACACACAAGTCTTTGAAGTGAAGCCGTGCTGGAATTAGTATGTCCACGTCGGAACTGACAGTTGCTGTGTAATACTATTCTGGCTGATTAGAGCTCAGAGCTACTATGACTACTGATGCGGTATTCTCTGTGTAACTTCGGTATCTCTCGGTAACCTACGGATCAGGTCATATCTTACTATGGCAGGAGTATATATATATTCAAGTCGAGTCCATCATCATCATAGAGAAAGGGGAGATCCCACAACAATATGCATAGATAATTATATATATATATATATATACATAGTACACTTGGTATGCAAGTCAGGTAAATTCCGATAGAGACGAACTCACGAGAACTTAAAGTTAAATTCATTTATTTAATTTAACAGAGTAATATAATTTATAAAAAAATGTAGATTATTACAATGGGTAATACATATTTCACCGCATTTTGATGTTATTATCGCGGCTCGTCAGACTCAAATGAACCCCAACTGTTGTAACATTTGGGTCTGACGAGCCGCAATAATAACATCAAAACGCGGTGAAATATGTATTACCCATTGTAATAATCTAAATTCTTTTATAATATATATATATATATATATATATATATATATATATATATATATATATATATATATTGAGAAAAAGTAGGCCTTAAGCTCACTCTCTGACCATAAGTGAAACTCGTACAAGCTAAATATGCAGAAAGAAATGATCGGTTTCCTGTACCGCTGCAGTAAACACCTGACTGCTAATTTTATTCATTTACAAGAGCCAAATCAAGCCGAAAATGGAGCACTGTTGTCGTATTTGTGTTGAGTTTCCAAGTCCTCATTTTCTATTCTCAATAGTTCAAAAGCAGCTCAGATTAATTTTCCTCCGTCTAACCTTTTCCTCATAAGTGGGATATGGCGTGCCTCTCACCACTCTATCGCTATTTCCATGGAAATTGCTGGGACAAACTCCAGTCTTTGCTTTCGATAGTTTTCATCTTCACTGCCAGGACCCACCATGACACTCACATTGAAGCCGACTACCCCATTCAATTGGTGGGAAGTAATTTATACTCAAACAGCTTCATTTCGCAAACCACTGCTACGGGGAAACAACTCCCAAGAGGATGGTTTCCGGATCACTAAAATCTTAACCTGTTCAAGTCTAGAGTTAACAGTTATCTTCCATTCCTATCCGTATAAACTGCTTCTTACTGTAATACTACCTTAAGTGGCACTTTGGGCTTATACAGGATGAACAACAACAACACACACACTCATATATATACATATATATACATATGTAAAAATATACTCAGTTATGATCTGAGATTAAGGACAGGATGGTTAAATATAATAAAGACAAGAGGAAAACTGTATTTTAAATCGCCTACGCGTTTCGTCCTGTGATGGACTTTATCAAGGCAAAAAGACGAAATGAGCTTTATTCTAAATTACGTATCTATAAACAAACAGTGTTGGTAACCACAAAGACGCTCACAAATCATTTCAAAAGATCAACAGAATATTTTAGTTTTAGAATTCCTTTATGTGTAGTGCAAAGTCACAAGATATTAAAATGAAGGGAATTCAACCGTTTCTTTGAAACTTTTTATTATGTATGTTAGTCTGTTTTAGAATTTCTTCATGTGTAGTGCAAAGTCACAAGATGTTAAAATGAAGGGAATTCAACTGTTTTCTTTGATCACAGGACGAAACGCGTAGGCGATTTAAAATAGTTTTCTTCTTGTCTTTATTTTATTTAACCACACACACACACACATGTATGATAGGATAAGGAAAAATAAGAAATATTTATAAATCTGGTACGTTTTTCATTCAAACTTTATCAGAAATATATTGAAAATGTCTTTATAAAAATAAGAAAATGTCTTTTTCCTCCTTTTTTTCTTTTCTTAAAAGAAAGTCAAACTATGAAGGCGCCGTTTATTTTTTCTTTCTTTTCAGTGATCCTCATTTTGGGCGTTGTTGTGATTGTATTAATGATTATTTTTATACTGGCAGCTTTCATCTTTTACAGGTAAATCTAAAAATTTTTAATTGTTGATTAATTGGACTTATCCTTCTTCTGGGGTCATTCACGGTATCTGCAGGCAATTAGCTTGCATTGTTAAGCAGCTAAGCAATATTATGCTATTCAAAGTGTGCACACAATCGTTTGTGATTGTAGCTATGTGTACAATTTGTACAGGTAAAGCTGATAACTTTTTATTGGAGTCGATTAATAACACTAACATATTGATCTGTCCTCTGGGGTCATTCACAGAATTTGCATGCAATTATCTTACTGTGTTTTGCAGCTATACTGCTAAACCATATTATGATTTCTAAATGTGAACTTGTGCCTGTGTGATTCTAGGTAGGTGTATATCTTGCACAAATAAATCTGACAAGTTTTAATTGTTGTTGATTAATTGGACTAACACCCTGATCCTTCTTCTGGGGTATTCATAGCCTTTGCAGGCAATTAGCTTGCATTGTTAGCCAACTATACAGATAAACAATATTATGCTTTTCTAAGTGTGCACACATGTGTGTGCGTGCGTGGGGTGTTTGTTTGTGTATATATGTTTGCGTGCGCGCATATATGCGTGAGCATTTCTTTGACTTTGATAAAGATTTTATAATGTTGGTGCGATGACATTCTTTAAAATTTAAAAGTGTCATGAATTTATATCTTATAATTATATTTAGAATCGTTTTATCCCAAGCAAGGTAGTACTGCAGGAGGTATGCATAACATCATTTAGATTGTGTTACACCTAAAATAACATTCATCCTTAAAAATGAGTAAAAATATAGCCGAAAGCGCTTTGATACACAAAACATCTGGACAATCTTTATATAATTTATGACCTCAATAGAAAATAATCGTAAGATCACATAAAAAATTACATAAAAATCTTAAGTAT